>JAPKLW010001567.1:0-17473 GCA_026898455.1 Plectranthus barbatus
ATAATTTTAACTTGTCACTATACTATAAAAAATCATTATAAAAATTAGTGATCACTTATGCTCAACTAAACCCCTTATGTTCAACCTCCATACAATTGATCGATTGTTTTATGCTCAATCCATTTGGACCAGATTCCTTTTTATCAAATTCACTTGCATTTAGTCCAACCTACTTATGCTTAAGTAAATCACATATTCTTGACCAACTTGTCACTATGGAAACTTTATTTGTATCTAAGGGTCTGAAGTCCTTAAGCTCAACTCAACTCTAAATTATTAAAGGATGAATAAAAATATCAAATCACTGAATTCGATTCCTTCACTATGCTCATACGACTCATTTAACTATTGAAGGATCCAATGGAACCTGCTGCCCAATAAAGCTATAGGAGATGCCAGTAACCTTACTCTTTTAAGGTGGGATTTTAGCCCTATATTGTGCATTTTTCCTTATATAAATACCTAAAGCAAAAAATTATTTTATTTTTTAGCCACGAGCTTAAACATGAAGTGAGAAGCATTGTTTAGTTTTGAACGTATGTCATTGCTTAAATATTATATGTTGTTATATGTCCTTCGAGGTTGGGAGAACCCCACCTAAAGAAGAACGTTTAACCTATTAAGCGTAAATTTTAAATTCATTTTGTATGCGAACATTAACGATCGTGTCCTCGTATAAAAAGATATGTCACGGGTTACTGCACTGTGATATCAACTAATTAGGATCATACCGTATAGGGATGTGCAACGTGACTAGGGATGTCAATCGGGCTAATCCATCGGGTTTCAGGCTAATCCTATCGGGCTGCGGGCTATTCGGTCCGGGTTGAATCGGGCTGAATTTTTATCGGGCTAAAAATTCTTGAACCTAACCCTAATCCACCGGTTTTGGGCTGACCCGTCCAAGATTTACGAGTTTATTTCTGTAAAGATTTTTTAAAAATATTTTAACAACCCCTAAAACAAAATAAAAATGAAAATGATGAACCAACATAAATAAAAGACATCAAACAACAATATCTTCGCAAAAAAATAGTGATAAGTGGATAAAAGGTTGACCAATCATAGTTTGAAAAGAAAAAAAAATCAATCCTCATATACCAACTAATTTAAATAATAGAAGTACATTCTTTAACATATAAAATGATAAAATATAGATTATAAAATTAAATGTAGCTTTCACTTGGGTGGGCATAACAACGAGAGGCTAAATGTGCTTGAAAGAAAGAAATGAGTAGGTACGCTAATTAGAAGAATGACGAGTGGAAAACAGTGAAAGATGAAGAAAGGAAGAATTTTTTCGATTTAAGGGTAATCAATTACGTCACTGAGGAAAAAGATGAGATTTTGTGTGACGGAAAAAATTAGGTCTAGGGAATTAGGTATATGATTAGTGGGTATAGTAGAATCTAAATAATATTAGAAATGATGAATAAATATTATATATATATATATATATATAAAATTAAATATTGCTAGACCTACGGGCCAACCCGCAACCCACCGGGCTCAGCACATTCGGGCCGCCAACCCGTCGGGTTCAACCCATTCGGTTAAAAATAATTTCGGGTTCAAAATCTTTTACCCTAACCCACATTTTAGCCCACCGGTTTTGGGCTGACCCATCGGTTTCGGGCTTTTTTGACATTCCTAAATGTGACTGTAGTAGGCGGCCACCTCTCAGTCACACCTATTTGAAGTTCAAACCTATGACCTCTGATCCAGGCAAGGTGCTTTCACCACTGCACCCCGAGTAAGGGACGACATGACATAACTTATGTTGTATGTTTTTGGCATTTGTCCACTAAGTACTTTCATATACTTAGCCCTGTACATTATTTCTAAAATATGCACATGGTTGATTTGGTGACAGAGGACACTTGAGACTGTAAACAAAGCTTAAGATGTTTTCTTTTATAATAGTTATAGGAGGAAGTATGTATCTTGGCATACATTACTCCCCTCTTAACTTATGTTGCAGTATTCTTTTCTATTGAACAATGTTTTGTAACCTTTAAGCTACACCTACAAAATATGTCACCCGAGGAGCCTCGATCCCTTCTCGGGGAGGCGTCATATCCTTTATTTTTGAGTTTTATTTATTGTGATCAACTATTACAGAATTCTATGAAAAACTTTTAATTCTCTACTAAACAATGTAATCTACTACCCCTATTTATAGAAAAAACTAGGAAAGAAAACAAAGGAAAACAAGATAAATTAGGATATATCAATATATCCCTAATATGATTAGATTTAGGTAAGGAAACTAAATTTCCTTAGATCAAAGAGTAAATCTCAACATTTCAGTTGTGGACAAGGATGCCACTTCCACTCGTTCATGACACAAACCATGAACCATCCACAAACTCACGTGAATAGTGATTTCAACGTGGAGACACTCCCCTAAAAAATAAATAAAATAATATACACAAAAATAACATAAATCAATAATTCTAGAAAGTCGGAATTAGTTGCAACAACTCCTACAAAGCAGAAAAGGAAAACATTAACAACTATAATGTTAGACTCTTATGTTAGACATGATAGACATTAAGTGTGTTGAATTTGGACATGTTAAACTTTCAAGAAACTTTAACACCATCCATGGATATAGAAACTGAAAATAAATCTGATATTTATTGGACAAATAAATTATAATGATTAATATTAATTAATAAGTATTTAATTATACAATAATGTATTTAAGTAAAAATAAATGATAATTTTTATGATGAAATAATTGTTCCCGGCTTTTTTAACTACTTATGCTTTAATATTATTATTATAGATATATATTTGCAATTACATTTTTTTTCTTTAAAGCATTGCATCTTCACTAATTTATTTTATTTATTATTTTTAAGTAATACATTTTTCATTTATGTTGATGCACAAAATGTTTGTATATCGAAGAATATTCTTGTAATGGGTTTGTGAGAAGGTACTGCCTTTTCCCCCCATCAGCTCCCCCTTTTATTGTATTCAACCTCATTAACTACTTTACAATAATTACAAAAAACGGCTATTACATTAAATCTCTAACGCTTCACCCGTTCGAATCCGCTGTCTTTTCGCTTCCTCGACTTGTCGGCTGGGGGAGCTCAACGGTTGTCTCCTTCGCATTCCTTCACTCGTCGAACTTCACAGAAACGCTACTCGTCGAACTTCCTCTAATAATTCGTCGAACTCCAAAAGAAGTTCGTGGCTCAACAATAGCCCCCAAACTTCGCGGGAGCACCGATAGTGATCCCGGGAAGTTTTACCTCTAGGATTTTGATTACCGTATGGGAACGTGTCCCCCTCTGTCCTTATTCGTTTGGACAATTACACGAGAGTATCTCTATCACCTCCTCATATGTTCGTGGGGGTCGACGAATTACGAATCGTCATCCCCGGGAGTCCTCCGAGGGAAGTTTACGTTTTCCCTGGATTATCCCATAGCGCAGGTTAAGTTCGGTCATTTGCCGACTTTTCCACTGGCCCCGTGTAACGTTCTCTGACGCCAACAGACCTTTCTCACGAACGTATCGGTGCAGGAAGGTTTTTACGACTCCTTCCCTTAGAGTCCCTGGCACTACTTTGCCTTTATTTGAAAAATGATTTTTGTGACAGATCTCGAAAGACCGTTCCTCTTCTGGTTCGACGACTCGTTCCCTTTTCCAGCTCTCGACGCTTCGCGTCCTATCCACGCGCGTCGCCAGCATTCATTGCTGGCCACGTGTCTTATGCCTATTGAGGTGTGAAAAAGGCGAGTGCGCGGATTCCCAGAAAATCGATTTGAATTCCCTTTATATCACATCCCTCTCCTCCGAGAACCGCACTTTTCCAAAAAGCATTCGAAATCTCTGAGTTTACTCCAAGTCCACAGTCCCCGTGAAAACTCCGACTTCGTTTCAGGGCGATTTGACATAGTGACGGTAACACTCTCCGCTCTCAGCTTTTCTTTTGATGTCACTAGTGTAGTGAATCGTAGATTATAATGGCTGAAGCGCCCCAAACCTCCACTTCTTCTTCTGAAAACTCCGAGTCATCTGGCTTTCCACCCCCAGGAACATTCCCTTCTAGCTACGACAGTCGCTTCGAGGGGCTATTAGTTCCGGCCCATTCTCTGGTAAATGAAACTTCCCTGGGTAAAATATTTGATTTTTACGGAATACCGGAAAAAGTAAAAGCCATAGCCCCCAGGCCGCACGACCACCCCCATCGCCCTTCGCGAGGGTACACTGCTTTCTCTACCCGAGTCTTTGAAAAGGGAGTTCAATTACCCCTACATCCCTTCTTTGTAGAAGTTCTGAACCATTTTGGGCTAGCCCCCATGCAACTAGCGCCTGTGGTGTGGCTTAATGTGTTCGGAACAATTTTAGTTTATAGAAAAGCCGGACTCGGGGATCCGACGGTTAGGGAGTTCGCCGAACTATTTAAACTTGTGCATAGGTCGAAAGAAAGTTACTTGTACTTTTCGAAGAGACATCATCACCCCGAACCTCTAATCAAGAATACCCCCTCAAACATGAAAAACTGGATCGAAAACTTCTTTTACTTTGAAATACCCGACGAACATCCGCGGATCCGGGGCCATCTGCATAAGCCGCCACGTAAGTATGCTTCCCCTCACTCATTGAAAATACTTTCCTCTCACTTATCTTATGCCTTGTGTATTGCAGCCGAGGAAAGGTTCGAGCTCTCCGAAGAAGAACTGTGGAGGATTGACCAGGCTTACGCTGTGGTTGATCGACGATTCGAATCGCTCCGCGGAGGCCGCTATATCGACGAGGAAGGGATTCACGAGGCAATGGAGAGGCCGACTGGTTCTGAAGAAGAGGAAAAAATAGAACACCCCCAAGAAGTCCAACAAGCCAACGATGTCTAAGCCGTACGTAACTACTACCGAGGAAGGTCCCTCCGACCGTCGGGAGAAAAACACCACCGTCGAGCAGAAGGACGCCGGGATGGACATTCTCGAAGATTCTGTGTCCATCAACACTCCCTCCGTCGACCTGCGCCAGCACCAGCCCAAGAGGCTGAAAAAGTTGATCGACACGGAGGCCACTGACCCCCACCCCGAAGCAAATATCAGTCAAGGCGATGGTGATGGCGCGGCGGATGCCCATCTCCCAGACACTGGGGACACCCAATTCGTTCTTGCCAGGGGGGTCGCCCCGCCGCAACTCCTGCCTAGGGATCCAGTAGCCGACGAGGAACTTATCGAGTTCCTCCGTCTCATGGTCGCAGGCCCTCCATGGAACTCGCCCAGTCTTGCCGTCGGTCAGGCCTTTTCCCATCTCCGCCAGATGATCCTGGTTTGTTCTTCCTCCTTCCGCTACTACTTTCTCCCAATCTTACGATATATGTGTCTCTCTAACGCCCTGGCTACTTCTCAGATTGTCGGAGATTTCAAAGATGATTACCTGAAGATGGCTAATTCCGAGCACGCTTGGAGACAGCGTGCGTTCGACTCAAGCGCTTCCTTTGCCAAGGTGAAGGGAGAGTTGGCTGAACTTGCTGCTTTGCATGCTAAGGCCGTGAGTGACTCATCTGCCTTCCAACTCCAAACCAGCAACCTCCTGTAGGAAAAAGCCGAGCTCAACCATAGAGTCGAGGAACTTGTCGCGTCGAAGGGGCTTGCTAAGCAGCGGATAGCCGAACTCGAGGAGGCAAACAAAGCCTTAGAGATATCCCGAGACTCAGAGGCGACGAAGCGGAAGGAGGTTGAGGAAACCTTGCGTCGGACCGTCGAGGAAGGTGAGGGACTTGACCTTATTGCTCTCCTCAACAAACCCTCGGGCAAGGAGGTCGTGGAGGCGTTTCATAGCTTTGCCTGTACGCAAGCTAAGGAGCTCGTACTATCGAAGTATCCTGACCTCGACCTCGCTTTCCTCGTGCCAGAAGATGATGTTGACGAGGAGCAGAAGGATGATGAAGATGAAGAAAAGAAGTCCAAAGAAGGAAACAACTAGCACCCTCTTATAACATGCTATCTCCCCTTTCTTTTTTTTTTCTTTTTTTTCTTTTTTTTTTAATTAATGTTTTGTGCTTCTAAGATATGCAATCAACGACATTCGTATTCTCGAGTTTCAGTACAAATCAACCTCAATTCGTAAAACATGCAACTCTTATTACAAAGCGTATGCAACAAGACTTCACAAAAGAAAGGCTTTTAATAGTAAAATTTTTTGAGATACTTAACATTCCATGGATTTGGTACTTCCTTCCCTGTCGTCGACTTCAAACGATAGGCACCATTTGCAACGACTCCTGAGATGATATAAGGTCCTTCCCAACTTGGTCCCATCTTTCCAGAATTTAAATCTTTCGTATTTTCAAACACCTGCCGGAGCACCCAGTCACCCACCTGAAATGTCCTCATCCGGACCGACTTGTTACAAAATCTATCAACGACTCGCTGCCTCGTCGCCATCCTTCGGGCCGCTTCCATTCTGAGCTCGTCGGCACACTCCAAATCGTCGAATATCTTGTGTATATTGCTCTCATCATCAAAGAAATCGACACGAGGACTCCCCTTAATGACTTCAATTGGGGTGACAGCCTCCGAACCGTATGCCAACGAAAACGGAGTTTCTCCAGTAGAAGATCGAGGGGTGGTACGATAGGACCACAACACTCCCGGCAATTCTTGGACCCAAGCTCCCTTAGCCTTTCCGAGCTTCTTTTTCAAAGTTCCAATGACAGTCTTATTCATCGACTCCGCCAAACCATTTGCCTCTGGATACCTTGGGGTCGAAAAGAGCAATCGAATCCCCATCTTAATACAATACGCCTTGAATCTTCTACTTGAAAATTGTCTGCCGTTATCTGTGATTATCTCCTTAGGCAGCCCAAACCGACAAATTAGATTCTTCCAAACAAATGAAATTACCTCGCTATCCCAAATTCGGACGAGGGCCTCGGCTTCCACCCACTTCGTGAAGGAGTCAGTCGCCACCAAAATATACTGTCTGTTCCCCATACCTGCTGGCATTTTACCGACTATGTCAAGCCCCCAACGATGGAATGGCCACGCCGGGATGTTGGCGTGTAAGGCTTCCGCCTTCAAATGTATTGCGCCCGCAAACCTCTGACATGGTCCACATCTCTTAACCAAGTCCAGAGCAACCTTTCTCATTGTGGGCCAGAAGAAACTCGCGGATATTACCCGATGCACCAAGCTCCTCAGTCCGACGTGGTTCCCACAACTTCCAGAGTGCACCTCTTCAAGCACCTCCATGCTTTCCTTCTCACCGACGCATCTTAATAATGGCCTGTAGAAGGCTCGCTTATACAATTTATCATCCAAGAGTGTGAACCGTGACGCCCTCCTGATCAACCGGGTCGATTCCGTGGGAGACGACGGCAAAACCCCATCCCTAAGATACTCGACCAGAGGTGTCATCCATGATTGATCGTCGACCCCTACATAGAGAATCTCCGAACACGCTCCTTCTTCCAGCCTTTCCTCCGTCGCAGGCCATAGATTGATGATAACCGGCACCATTCTTGATCCGTACTGTCGAGAAACAGCGGCCAATCCCGCTAAAGCGTCGGTGTGCCCGTTCTTTTCCCTTGGGATATGCTCTATTGAGAACTCGTCGAAAGGTTTCAAACACTCCTTAGCAGTAACATAGTAAGCCTGCATTCGAGGCTCCCTTGCTTGGAACTCCCCCCGAAATTGCCCGACGACCAACTGCAAATCCGTTTTCACAGATATGCGCTTCACCTTTAGTGCGGATGCCAGGCGGAGCCCCGCTATTAAGGCCTCATATTCCGCCTCATTGTTCGTCGCCCTAAAATCAAATTGGATTACCCTTTCAAACACCAACTCCTGCGGCGACAACAGCAGCACCCCTGCTCCCGCGCCCTTTCGAATTACTTGATCCATCGACGAACAAGGTCAAGAATTCAGATGGGCCCTTGGTCCCCGAAGAGATTTCGAGCTCTGCCTGCACATAAAGTTCGTGGGTAAATTCTGCGACAAAATCTGCTAATACCTGGCTCTTTATCGTGGTTCTAGGTTGATATTTCAATCCATATCCTCCGAGCTCTATTGCCCACTTCATCAGTCGACCGGATACGTCTGGTTTAGCTAGAACATTGCGTATGGGGAAACTTGATACGACGGTAACTTCGTGGCACTCAAAATAAGGACAAAGCTTACGAGAACAGACGACCAGAGCCAAGGCCAGTTTCTCCAACGCCGAATACCGCGCCTCTGTACTCAGGAGTGACTTACTCACGTAATAGACAGGATGTTGCGAGCCCCCCTCTTCATGCACTAGAACTCCGCTTACTGCTCGCTCCGACACAGCCAAGTAGAGCTGCAGTGGCTCTTCTGTCTTGGGTTTCGACATCACGGGTGGTGATGTCAGATAAGCCTTCAGCTGCTCGAGAGCCTCGTCGCATTCGCTCGTCCACTCGAACCTTTTGGCCTTCCTCATTAACTGGAAGAATTGACTCGTTCGGTCGGAATAGCGAGAGATAAATCGGCTGACGGCTGCCAATTTCCCCACCAACCTTTGGACTTCCTTGATGTTCGACGGTTGAGCTAGGCATTGAATTGCTCGAACCTGCGACGGATCTACTTCGATTCCTCTCCTGTTAACCACATAACCCAGAAACTTACCAGATGAGACTCCAAATAAGCACTTCGACGGATTCAACTTCATTTGGAAAGAGTCGAGTACGTCGAATGCCTCGGTCAAATGTAGCAGATGATCTTCCTTTTTCTTCGATTTCACCAACATATCATCGATGTAAACCTCCATCGTGTTGCCCAACTGCTTCCCAAACATCCTGTTCATTAAGCGCTGATACGTTGACCCGGCATTTTTTAAGCCGAAAGGCATTACTCTGTAGCAATAGATACCCCGATCTGTCATGAAAGCTGTTTTCTCTTGATCACCCTCGTACATTGGAATCTGATTATAGCCAGAAAAAGCGTCCATAAAGGTCATGAGTTCGTGACCCACTGTGGAGTCGACAAGTCGATCAATATGTGGTAAGGGGAATGGGTCCTTCGGGCACGCCCTATTGAGGTCGGTATAATCCACGCAAACCCTACTCTTTCCGTTCTTCTTCTTGACAACGACGATGTTGGCTAACCATTCGGGGTACTTCACTTCCCGCACGAACACTACCTCCATCAGGTTCTTGACTTCCTCTGCTATTATCGCGTTTCTTTCAGGAGTGAATCTTCTTCTTCTCTGAACCACCGGCTTTACCCTGGGGTCTGCATTCAATCGGTGTGTCATAACGAGCGGATGAATGCCTGGCATGTCTTTGTGGCTGAAAGCGAAAGAGGTCATCCTCGAGCGCAAGAACTGCACAAGCCGTTCCTTCGTCTCTTCGTCCAGGTTTTTCCCTACGTATGTAATCCTGGTCGGGTCTTGTGGATCCAGATTCACTTCCTCTGCCTCCTCTATATGTTCGAGCATTCCCACTGTACGCAATGTGATTGCGTAACAGTCTCTCGCTGCATGTTGTTCGCCATGTATCGCTCTTACCCCCCACGGTGTTGGAAATTTCACCACCTGGTGAAACGAAGATGGTATGGCCTCTAATTCGTGCAACCATGGCCTTCTCACTATCGCGTTGTACGACGACTCCGTGCTAACCACCTGAAATTTAACCGAGAGGTTAATTCCCTCAGCATATACCTGTAACGTGATTTCGCCTACTGGATCGAGCACTTCGCCGCTGAAGCCCACCAGTTGAGTCTGACTTGGTTTTAACTCCTTCAAGGAGATTCCCATGCCTTCCAACGTACCTGCAAACAAGAGATTCGAAGAGGCACCCAAATCGACAAGTATTTGTCGAACGCGGCAATTGGCTATCAACAACTCAATAACGAGGGAGTCATTATGGGGACGTCGAACGCCCTTCGCGTCCTCCGGTCCGAACTTAATGATCTCTGGCGAGATCGGCTTGGGGGTCTCCCATTCCAGAGATCTGGCTTCGCGGCAATACCTCTTCCTTGCGTTTTTTGAGTGCCCTGCCAGGTCGCAACCTCCATGGATAATGTTGACCGTTCTCTGGACCTCTTGGGGCTTTGGGACTGGAACTTTATTCGCTCCCGTGGCCGGACTTTTACCTTCTGCATTGTTGTTTCTCTGCCACGAATTTCCCTTCTTTCGCTCTCCTCGGAACTCCTTAAGATGTCCTTGTTCAAGGAGCCTCTGCACCTCGCGCAAGAAATCTCTGCATTGGATAGTTGTGTGCCCGTAACTATGATGAAAGGAACAGAAACCTTGCGAGTTTTGCCCAACGCTTAACACTTTCTTGGGCCACCTCACGAGGTCCCCCATTTTCTCCATTTCTCGGACGACTACGACCGGGTTGACGCTCAACCCATAGGGTGGCGCCTGTTTCGCCGCGACTTGGGTCGTAGGACCCCTCCTGTCTGCATTGCGTGAATACGGCTGATACTGCGGCGGCGGGCGGGAGCTTCCTCCTTTTTCGACTCGGGTAGGTGTTTTTCCCCTTTCCTTCTGTCCTAGGTTAACCTCTTCGACTTCCCTCCGTAGTTGGACTTCGGCCTTTGCCAACACTTCGGCAAACGTCGAGCATGGGTATTCGATGAGTTTCCAGAAGAGACGAGATCCGGGCTGTAGGCCGCTCCTGAAGGCCGAGACCGCGGTCTCTTCGGAACAGTTGGACACCGTGACTTTGAGCTCGTTGAATCGCTTTAAGAAGTCCCGTAGGGGCTCCCCTTCTCGTTGTACGACTCGATACAGGTCGTCGGATCTTGCTGGGGTGCGTCTGCTAGAGGAAAACTGTTCAACGAACCTATGATGTAGATCTGCAAAGGACGACAAACTGCCATTCGATATGTGCATAAACCACTGCATCGCTGGGCCTTCCAAACACGTGGCAAAACTCTTGCACATGCATGCCTCCTTCAGATCCTCGGGAATGGCAATCGCATGCATTTTGAAACGGTACAACGTCACAAACTCCTCTGGATCTGTGGTTCCGTCGTAAGGTTTAATGGACGGGACCGTGAACCTAGCGGGCAGTTTCGCATTTGCTATTTTCGGGACAAAAGGGGTATCATTGTACCCTTTTGGTGTGATCGTAAGGGGCGAAACCGGTACGCCGGGTATGGCGGCGTACAATTTTGCCATGTCGTCGAGTCTTTTTTCCAATGCGGCCACCTTCTCTCCGTCATCGTCTGAGTTAGTTTCTGGTGTTGGGGAACGGCGGTGGGATCCGTTAGTAGATTGATGGCGAGTATGGCGGCTCCGGCGGGAGTCATCTCCGGTCTGACTTCCCCTCTCGCTGCCGCGATCGTAAAAACGAGCCAATTCACCCCGTAGCCTTTCCGCTACAAGGGTAGTTCTTCGATTCTCCTCTCGCAAATTATTCATCTCTTCCTGCATCCTCTTTATATTTCTCTAGAATTCTTCCATCCTTGCAACATCTGAATCTTGGTTATTGCTTTCGCTCATTGTTCCCTTTCTCAGAACAAGATTTCCCACAGACGGCACCAATTGTTGATGCACAAAATGTTTGTATATCGAAGAATATTCTTGTAATGGGTTCGTGAGAAGGTACTGCCTTTTCCCCCCATCAGCTCCCCCTTTTATTGTATTCAACCTCATTAACTACTTTACAATAATTACAAAAAATGGCTATTACATTAAATCTCTAACGCTTCACCCGTTCGAATCCGCTGTCTTTTCGCTTCCTCGACTTGTCGGCTGGAGGAGCTCAACGGTTGTCTCCTTCGCATTCCTTCACTCGTCGAACTTCACAGAAACGCTACTCATCGAACTTCCTCTAATAATTCGTCGAACTCCAAAAGAAGTTCGTGGCTCAACAATTTATTTATGGGCCAATTTATTTTTTAGACTTCGTATTAATCTAGTTATTTTTATGAATATAATGGATGTATAATATAAAAGATAACTTGTGTGATAATAGTATTAGTATACAATATCGTGAATATAAATCAGAACTATTCGAAACTTAATAAAAATATAGACAAATTTATAATTTTATTAATTTTATTTTAATATTATAAAAAAAAAAGTAATTATACATTCGATTTGTGCACCCTACGGAACATGAAGGTAGATATCAAATATAGTAGAAGTTCTAGTCCAAGATTTTATGGGCCGAGTAATTTTCAGACTATAGCCCAAAGACTTGGACTTTACCGGTGAGATTTAATCAGACGAAAATTTGTTATACTCTTTTTATTACAATATATAAGAGGAAATGTCCTTGTTTAGGGCGCAGTTGTGAAAAGACAGTTATCTATTATTAAAATCATGGGTTTAAATTTCTTTTGAGAATATTTGGATGTGTAAATTTAAATTAATATAAAAAAAGGAAATTCATAAGGATAAATTTAACACTCCCTTCGTCCTACTCTATTAGTCTTATTTGTCTTTTTGGTCTGTCCCACTCTATTAGTCTCATTTCCTAAAATGACAAATTTTTTCACACTCATCAATAAAATATTAATTCCACTACACTCACAAATATTGGTTCCTGTGCCGAAACCATATGGGACTAATAGCGCGGGACGGAGGTAGTATTTCATTTGAATCTATCACCCAGTCAATTTAAGAAAAAGGCAAAAAACAAAAAAAAAACTGAGGAATTTGTGAGAACTTTTTTTTTTTGGTGAGAAATAATGTGATTTACTTCATCTTTCTTGGATATTCATAATCAAAGTATCAATTATATTACAAATTATTCACATTTTCTCAAATATATTACAAACTATGCATATTATCAAAATATGTTACAAACTATCAATTTTGTTTCAAAATTATGACGGTAGCAAATTTTCGGCGAAGAAAAATTGACATTACTTGCCAGAAAATTATATTTTAATGTGCATAATTCGTAATATATTTTAATCGTATAAAAATCACAAATCTTCAGCAACTTACGTCAACTTTCCAACGTTAGATATTTGCTCCCGTTATAAATTTGGAATAAAATAGATAATTAGTAATATATAATTTGTAATATATTTGAGAAAATCTGAATAGTTTGTAAAATAATTAATATGTATTTATCCCATTTCATTATTAAAAAGATATATTTATAATTTTAAAAATGTGAAATCTAAGTAGTAGATGGAAGTGGAGCCGTACGACGGTATGCATAGGATAGGAGTGAAAGAATGGAGGAAGAAAGTGGGAGAAGGATAGATGAGTTGTCTCATCCAAGGCAAATGCCAATCTATTACACCAATCATTCATTCATATTTCATTAGATTTCAATTTTGGATGTTTTCGATTGTCGGACACTCGAAATTACACTATTATATGATGGAAGAGTTTGGTGTAAATTAAGGAGAGTCACATATAAATATTCTGCTGCGTAAACCTCTTTCTGCGTGCATCACCAACTTGACAACTTGGGATCGTGCACTTATATTGTACAAACCTTAAAATATTGTCCTTGCAAAATATCTTCTTTTTTTCTTTTTTGAATTAAAATGGGGTTATTGATGAGACATGATGAACTATTCTTGAGCATACGTCCCACTATTCTCATTCCTTCAACTTTAAATCAATCAAAGAAATTGTTCTAAATAGAAAGCCTCGAATTTATGATGAATTAGTCATAAGTAAAATACTTAACAACTACAATTTGAGATTAGTGACTAGTTGGAATTTCTTTATAAGTTATTTCGAAACTTAGCTTTTAGTAAGAAAAATACTTCACCATTATAAGATAGTCTATTGAAAGTTATGATGCGCGGAAACGTGGAAGTATCGATGTATTCTTGATTTCTTTATTAGTGGAATGCAACCCGATTACTTAGAGTAATTAGTTGTGCTCAGCTATTGGAACACTTTTTATTATAATTGGGTTAACTTTGATATCATTTAAAAAATTATTTATTAATATAAAATAGATTATATATATATATATATATATATATATATATATTATTTATATATTTTTACATAATATATTCTCAATTAAATTTTATTCATATACAATATTTCAATTCTAAAATTTTGAATACGCCACTTTACATACTTTATACAAATATAAATATTTAATCAATTAATATGAAATATTTAACAATAACAATTAATACAATGCAGCCATCGAAATGAAACTCATAATTTTGAGTTATGATGAGATTATTCATTTCACCGATTTATGAAGGGTAAATAGGGAAAAATACCCTAAATTATTGACGTATTTCGAAAAATACCTTAATTTATTTCTATCAGTTAAAAATACCTCAATCTTTACTTCTTTTTATGAATAATACTCTAATTTATTGATATTTTTGAAAAATACCTCAATGTATTATTATTAGTTAAAAATACTTCAATCTTTAATTTTATTTATGAATTATACCAAAACGAGAAATATTATTGCCTCGCACAAAAAAGGCAGTCAAACTAACTATGTTCGTTCGTATTAAATAATTAATGTACTAAACAATCAATATTTATTATATATTCAAATGCATTTATCTTCTGGAAGATATTTTAAACTTCATGTTCTGCTCTTTTTTGTTTGTTTCCTTCGGATGGTATAATGTCTAACTTTTGTGCAAATTGCTTGAATTCCTTTTTTTTCTCTCAATTTGTGTTTGTGACGTGTGATCTTGTATCGAAATGCATGCGCCTCTGTTTGGATAGGAGGTTTAAAAGTAAACAAAACAATGAAGTTTTAAATTATTTTCAATATAAATACATTTGAATATATAACAAATATTGATTGTTTTGTACATTAAATTTAACATGAACGAAGATAGTTGTTCTGACTCTCATATTTGTGTAAGCCAATAATATTTATCGTTTTGGTATAATTTATAAATTAAATTAAAGATTGAAGTATTTTTAATTAATATTAATTCATTGGGGTATATTTTCAATAAATCAAGGTATTATTCATAAAAAGTAGTAAAGATTTGAATATTTTTAACTAATAAAAATAAATTAGAATATTTTTCTGAAAACGTCAATAATTTATGATATTTTACCCCATTTGCCCATTTATAAATTATAAAATTAAGAGGGGAACTCATCACGTTGTTATTAATTATTATAGCAAGTAGCTGGTTGACTTCAAAATCAATGCTAGGCTAGCTTTTCACGTTTCTTGAATTATAGCTATGGGTGGTAATTGGGTGGGGTTCGGATTGGCAGGTCGGATTGAGACCTAATATTAACACGTTATATGCCAACTCGAATTCAACCCATTTATTTTTCAGGTCTAGAAAGTTCAACCCGAACCCGACCTGTTTATTTTCAGGTCTACCTGAGAATAACCCAAATGACCCGTTTAATCTTATTTAAATATTCTAACCAAATTTAAAAATAAATATATATATTAAAGCAAAGTAGTAAAATAAATTATTCACTCCAAAAATTCACATAATTTTTTTATTTTTATTTTTATTTTATTTATTCTATTATAACATATATACAATAAAAATAATTAAAAAATTAAAAAATAATTATTTGTCACTTTTTCTTTAAATTGTTATATCTCATTAATTTATTATATTTACTATTATTTTAGAATAATATAAATATAACATTATTATAGGATAATATTAAAATCAAATCTCATAGACTTTATGTTTAATGTACTTCTTTTTATTTTTATTAAATGTATATATAGATGACGTATAATGTAGAAAATAATTTATATTATAATATGTGTAATATTAACGAATAAAAATTAAATATATTAAAGATAATCTATAAAAAATTTTAAGATATATAACTTTATTAATTTCATCTTAATATATCATAAAATAAAATATCATATAATTAATTTGCACATAGTGCGGTGTAAATCATTACATTACATTAATTTTATTTTACTTGATATATTTTAATGTTATAGCACATACATATATAATATATTTTAGTAAAACCTTATGTTTTCACTATTTTGTCTTTCTTTATAAGTTTTGTATTTTATCTACTTGCTTTGGTATTATCAAATAAATAAAAATACTTAGGTGTATGATATAAAAGAAATATATATTATAAATATACTAATATATTTATATATATATATATATATATATATATATATATAATATGTTTATAATCTTATAATTATATTTTAAATAATTAGATAATCTATTCATATATTAACGGAGAATAATGAAAAAACTATTCCCATAAAAAATATTATATCAATTTTTATTTTCATAATATTTATTATATTATAACATAAATATATTCTTTATAATAAAAAGATATAAGAAATTTATGTTTGTCATTTTCTTTAAACATTACACCCCACTAATTTATTATATTTACTATTTTTTATATAATACAATTATAATACCTTTAATAGGACAATTTTGTAATCAAACCTCATTGAATTTGTGTTAGGCATATTTCTTTTTATTATTATTATTATTATTATTATTATTATTATTATTATTATTATATGAATAATTTGAGGTATAATATAGAATTTAATTTATAGTATAACACATTGAATATAATATTTATGAATAAAAATCAAATATATTAAAAATAATTGCTAAAATGGTAAGATATAAAACTTTATTATTTTCAGATTAATAATTTGGCAGGTTATTCGGGTTACGCGGGTTGATCCACAGGTGACCCGAACCCGACCCAAAACCCGACCCAAAATTTAATTGGGTTCGTGGGTTCAATCCAAAATTGACCCAACAGTTAAATGGGTTGACCCAACCCACTAATTTTGTGTTAGGTTCAGGTCGGATCGAGTCAGAGATTGCCGCCCTTAATTATAGCAACTATATATATGAGAGCATGCATTACATATATCTAAAAAAAATCTAACTTTAATTATTGAAAACTGTACATTCTTATGAAGAGTGTTTGACATATATATACAAGAAATATTAATATTTATTAACAAATCTAGAATATTTAACTTTTAACAACTTTTTATTTCTTAAAAACAAACCCTTTTATACCGACAATCCGGCGCTATAGAATTTCACGTGAAGTATTTCGAAATTTTAGATGGAATTTTAGGTACCAAGATTTATATGATCAAATATAATTATTATTAATCTTTAAAGATTGAATATCAATTTAAAAGAAGACAAGGCACATTTATTAATATTTATAAGCATGAAATATGGAAATATTATTGTATAACAATAAAAAAATGGAAAAGAAACCATATATAGAGATGGTTGTCTCGATCATTTGAATTTTTATGGGTGCGTTAATAAGCGTCATTCATGACGATCTAATTTCATTTCATCCTCATCATCATATAAAATTATAAAAAAAATATATTAAATAAAAATAAATTTGAGAATTTAGATACATCACATTAATTAGTTTATATGACAAAAAATACGATTATTCTACTCGAAAAACATATGCTAATAAACAATGTTTATTAAACATAACCATTTATTGGGTGTATAAATCAGGTTTTAAAAAATGCTTCTATGTTAAATATAATGAATTTAAATCTTTGAATTAATCATATTTACCGGTGAAACTTTCTCCGATTATAT
>JAPKLW010001567.1:17873-33728 GCA_026898455.1 Plectranthus barbatus
ATATAAAAGCACGAAGTATTTTAAGCATATCAACTCCAATGCAACAAAAATGAGTTTTTTAAAAAAATTGATATTCTTTATTTAATTTAATGGATAATTTAGTTAGGTCATTATGATAATATAGATTCAACTACTAGCTAGCTAATAGTAATTAATATTAGTTTAGTACGAGATTAGAAATAATGTAATCATGCGTTACGTGGTTCGTGCATTCATTTAATGCACAAAATATTTTTTAAGAGTCTAGTTTGACATTAACATCACTAGCTAGTTGTGGTTTAATCATATTTAGTCCTAACGATTCCACTTCCACCATAAAAGCTATTATATTATGTAAGGACTCAATATTTTATGTAATTTTAAAATTGTTACATTGTTTTCTTAATAAAATTTTCTGATTTAATAATTATAAGTCTTCCAAATTTGATTTTGAATTATAGGTAAATTATATTTATCTAAAGTCTAGAAAGATTTGTGTCTTTGAGAAAAAACAATATTTTTAAAATCTTTTCATGTTTATTTATGATGTTAGGAAGTATTCCTACTTATTTATCGTTTTGATGTGTTAAAAGAATGTATAAAAATCATTAATTTATAGTGTCTCTAGATTAGCTTAGTTTGTACAAACTTGTAATGTCCTGTTAGAATGTCTATCAAGACAAATTGGGTCGAAATCTAAACCACCAGTTTGGATCGTGTGAACGATAAGAAGAAATTGATCAAAGACACCTGCTTGGGCCTTCTCCAGTTTACAAGCTCAGTTTCCACTTACACTTAGAGACAAAGAGGATAAGTCAGATGAATCCTTAAAAATTTGTCTTTAAGAATGAAGATTCCTTAAAGACTGAAGTTATGCAAACCAGTTCAGATTCCTCAGACTGGAAAAGTTGTTCTGACGCAAAAACAGCAAGTCAACATCTTGTATCAGAAAAGGACGAAGTAGGTGTAGAACTTCAGGAAAAGCACCCTGCTCCCTTCAGAAAAAAAAAAAAAAAAAAAAAAAGGACGCTTCAGATTGGACAATGTTCAATCTGTCTCTAAATGGTTACAAATTTGAATACACTCCTACCTCATCTATAAATAGACGAAGTGCTCATAGTGGCAAAATATAGAAACCTTAAGAAAGCAACGATACTCTGTGCAAATGAAAACTCAAAGTGTTTCTATTCTCAAGGTTAAAACTTAGCTACCCATGTGTCATCATTTGAACACGAGACTCACAGCTTTTCAGATTGAGTTATTTCTTGGAGTTCTTTCTTTCCAAGAAAGAATACAGAACTTACAACTATCTCCAAGTTGTAACTATCACGGGCGTCAAGTCACAAGTTTGAGAGTTCAGAAAGAATTATAAAGCTCCCAAGTTCCAGACATGAGGTTGTGTGGTGCGCCCACAATCAAAGTTCTAAGAAGCAAAAGGAAGAAGAGGTTTTGACGAGTGAGCAAATTAACTGGTGGACATTGGCATTTACCAGCTAGCGATAGATCGCGAGACCAACCTGTAATTGAAGCTTAGTGAATTTCCAGACCTTAGTCTGAAGAGAGGACGTAAGACTTGTTGTCTGAACCCCTATATGTCCTTTGCTCTTTATTGTATTTTTACTTTATTGCAAGGATTTTGAAACTCAACACATTCAAGTGTTGAAGTATATTCAAACTGAACTTAAAAAATCAAACTTGCTAATAAACGATTTTACAGAAACACAAATTGGTCAAGAACCACCAGTTTATGTGTGCAAATTATTTTTAAAATTTTCGATATGCATTGAATTTACTCTGATCTCGGAACCAATATAAGATCACTTAAAATCATGTTTTCAACTATCATAAATATATCCAATTGCATATATTTCGAATATTAAGAAGGATATATGAAAAACATTAAAAAAATGCAAAACAAATTTCACAAGTTTACAAGTCAGGGTGGGGTATTATGTGTTGATTTTACATTTTCGGTTTATATGATTTACTTAAATTCATGCATACCTCTTTAGAAACATGCACTTAATTTTTGTATTATTGTATATTATTGAATATATATATAATATATATGCTACTGAATCAAAACAACTCACTATATTTTTTTAAAACTTTTTTTCCAACTAGATGAGTGTGCGATGATCGAGTTGCTTTTCTTTTTATTTCAATAAAATTAATACAATATGGTTTGATAAACTTTTTACTATTAAAAATGTAAATATATTAGTTACTTCTATTCAATTAAAAAAAATTATCATATTATTTAGGGTACATAGAATTTTGTTATCTAGCATAAAATTGTAAATTTTGAAGCAATAAAATTCGAGAGTCGAATCATAAATTAAATAATATTTTTATCAATCATAAAATGATATTTTTTTAAATATGATTAAATTATCTAAAAAATATTATTATCGTTCAGAAAAATATAATTTATATTACCCAAAAAGTATTACTTATATTACAATAAGAAAGTATAAAATAGCTAAAAATCTGTGACTCATATTAATCTTGACTTTTTTAATAATAATGTATTTATTTAAATTTATATACTTAAATGTTATCAAGAAAGATTACATTTATGACCTCTAAATCATAAGCAACACTTCGAGCAGGCAAAAACGTTGATTTAATTATTGCAAATGTTTGTTACGCAATGCTATCCTTATATACTTCTATCGTAATTAAAAAGTTCTACATTACTTTAAAGAAAAAAAATATTTTCTTTAGTTTGTTCAAATTCAACTTGCCAAATTGTTCACAAAAAAAGAGATAAAAAGAAAGAGAGAGAAAAAATAAAAAAACAAAAAAAACACGCATATTATCTTTTAATTTTTAATTGTTTCAAAACTTTCTGGCTTTTTTAAGCGTGCAAATCAATGAAGTTAACTTTATATGCAACTACGAGTCAAAAAGAAGATTTATATACAAATATATTTATATTTAGATTAACAAAAAAAAAAATCATGAATAGAGCAATAATATTGGCCATGATTTACTTTCTGCCACCAACTTTGGCAGCATTGGGTTTTGATCTACGTGGGAAGAGGGGCTCCACCCTTAATTAAAAATTTCTCCATTTTATAATATACTAATCTAATATTTTTAAGAAATAGTTTTTCTAATTAATAAATTGAAAAAAAAAAAGAATAAGAGGAGAGTATAGGGGTTGGAAATATAAAAAGAATCTATTTTCTTTTACATTTTATTCAATTTTATACTTTTTTTATGTCAAATCTAATGAGCGTTTGAGAGAATTTTTCTAGATTCATCATTGATTGGTTAGTTAGATATATAACTTAGATCTACTCAAGGTTAATAAGATTCACGAGTTTATCAAATTGAAATTTCTAAAGTTAAAAACTTCCAAAATCTATTTGTATAGTTTAAATCCAACCTTAACTTAATAAAACTAATTTTAAATTGATTTTGAATAACTCAAGACTCTTGAATACTTCTACTTAGAATCAAACAAAATAGCTAGTTTAAAACAAATCAAGATCAAAAAAAAAAAAAAATTAATAATCTAAATAAATTTGATTAAATAAGTGAAAAGATAATAATCGTAGCTTATCAGCAGGGATAAATTTGATAAAAGCCTTAATTTGTCTTTACGCTAATCATGTGTTTTAATCCTTATATTCTGCACTTAATCACGAGGATAGCACGTGCGACCTCTGTTCACTAATTTTGTCGTTTAACGTTGATCTTGATTTTTAACTAACATTTTTTTTAATAAATCAGAAATAAAACTAATATTTGATTTCATTCCATAATTGATTATTTGTAATAAATTGGTTAGCTCCATTGCATGTGCTATGATGCATGGGCTGATTCCCAATTTTTCACATTGCCCGTTGTTTTGTGTGGTGGTTCCATTATGTTTTTGATGTTGATATCTATCCGATTTAAATCTTATTTCATCTCCTATTATCTTCATATTTGATAATATATTATTTAGATTGTATGATTATAATGATTGAGCTCAAGATTTAACGGAATGAAATTCAACTAGAGTTGTGTCGTGCTCAATTTTGATTTTTTAGTATCGAGCTGAACTTCGAGTTTTTTATCAAATATTTTGAAGTTCACAAAATTAATCGAGCCTAAAGATTATATTTAAAATATTCATTATTATTTTGAAACAAAAAAAATATTTATTTCAAAATTAATATTAAAATTCATTTTTTTCTAATGACTAGAAAAATTTATCATTCATATTACTTTTGAATCATTAAAATATTATTTTTAAAAAATTATTCATTATATATTTTTTTATTAATTTTAGCTAATGAGTTTGCTCAGTAATCGAATTCTACGAAGCTCAAATTTAATTCATTTAATAAATAAAATTCACTAAACGAGCTCGGTGGTTCATTTATAACCCTTGATCGAATGCCGAAAAATGACGCATGCCAGATGGCCCTTATAAAACCTTTTCAAGCAACATTCGAAGGCTTGTCCAAACGCTTGCGAGCAACTCATCTTGTGTGATTCCCTAAACCAGTCTATAAATAAGGATTAAAAAATACGAGGCATAGACAGAAGATTCTAGAACCAAGACATACACTCAACACTTGACAAGTTTAATTAGAATTGAGAACAAATTCTCTGTAAATTATGTGTACTTATTTCTTTCCAAAACCGGCTTATTATAAAAGAAGACTTTTACATTATATGGTAGTATACTCTTAAGTCCATAATCGATGTGGGATATTCAATACATCCCCTTACGCATAACAGAGGCGGATCTATGGTAAGAATTGTACCCCCAAAAATAATTTTTTTTTCTTACCATATATGTATTTGTATTATTATTTATATATATTTCTATATTATTTAATTATATCTTCACATAATGTATTTTCAGTTATTTTATCTTATAAATATATTTTACCAAATCTATTAATATACTAACACAAACAATTCCATATAGTTACAACTTTATCACTTTCCTTCCAAAAATATCAATTTTATTTCTATATTTATTTTATTAACTGTTTCTTGTGTTATATTATACATATACAATAAAAAATAACAAAATTATATTTGTCACATTTTATTTAAAATATTATATCTCCTCATTTTATTATATATATATATATATATATATATATATAATTTTATATACATAATTGGACATATAATATATAAAATAGTTTATATTATAATATATTAAATAATAATATCAATGAATAAAATGAAAAATATATTTAAAAATTAATAAAATTATGCAAACATATAATTTTGTTTGTTATATCTTGATATTGTAAAATAAGACATATATATTCGATTCGCATATTGCATGAATGTAATTGTAGTTTTATATATAAAAAAGTTGCTTATGTTTATTTAACTTTATTTATATATTTGCACCCCCAATTTTAATTTCCTAGATCCGCCCCTGACGCATAATGTAGAGCTTCATGGGGATCCCATCATCGGAATAATTCGGATCCCACATGGAATTGAACGTGGCTCCAATACCATGTAAAATTCATATTTCTCTCCCTACAAAACGTGCTTATAAGGAAAAGGAACCTAATGGTAGTATACTCTCCACAATCGGTGTGTGATAATATTCAACAATGTGTTCTTATTTCATGTGTGATTCTAGCTTTCTAGTTGACAAAATCTTTTGAATCTTAGTAAAATGTCTCGCATTAATTTGGAAAAATGGTCCTAGGTTGTCCGTCGAATGAGGTGTGTTGAAATGTCACACATTAATTTTAAAAAATGATCCAAGTCAGTATATAATGTTCAAACATCATATCCCTTATAAATCAGTCTTATAAGGAGATTAGTTAGTATCATCCAAAAAAAAAAAAATTTGAAAAATAAAGGATACAACACAATTTGAAATACAAGCTACTGATTTGACTGTAACGTAGATATAACATGCGCCTATAATATAAAATAATTAGGGGTGCATCTCGTAAAATTGGTAATAACAAGGCTTGAAAATCGTTCTATAAAATACAAATTTAGAGTCTCTCTTCCTCCCTAGATTCTTGAGAGATTGTCTCCTACAATCTTTTAAAATTGGGAATTAATTGTCAATTAAGTTGTGTCTATCAAACTAACAACAAGAATTGACGGAAAACGGTATGAGGGGTAGCTACTTAAGATATATATACATCTATACGTATTTATACATATTGTCGCATTATTAATTTTTATGCAATATGTACATGAAAATTGTTGGTATGTAGTCTCGATATTGTTTAAGTAGTTTGTTATGATTGATGATCAAGTTGGGAAAATTGTCATATGAATAAGGTATTATACGTGTGAGTTAATTGATTTAGGAAATAATCCATACATTATGAGAATTTAGAGTTACTTTATCTAGATGGATTAATCTTTAAATATCATATATATATTAGGATTAATCCTCACCATAGATTAAGACTTTTAAGTATCCTACATCTATAAATACTTATGTTCGTAATTATTGTAAATTGTCTAAGGGAAAACACGGAATTTTATCCAAAAAAAATTTATTTCTCGGAATTTTATTCAAAATTTTATCTGTTAGGGGCTTTTATCCAAAAGAATTTTATATCTAGGAATTTTAACCAATTTAATTGACATTAATTTTTTAGCGATAAATCACTCGTTAAATCCCACATAATGTCCACGTCGCGTTCAACTAACGTCTACGTGGATTATTAATGAGTTGGACACTACGTGTAATTTAACGGGTGGTTCATCGTTCAAAAATTTCGTTAGTTAAGTTGGATAAAATTCTCAAACAGAAAATTATTTTTGGATAAATTTCCCTAAGAAATAAAATTTTGGATAAAATTTCCAAACAATAAAATAGTTTGGATAAAATTCCCTAACAAATAAAATTTTAGATAAAATTCATAGAAATAAAAATATTTTGGATAAAATTTCATATTTTCCCATTGTTTAAACATAATGTAGCTGCTACGAGAGATTAGTCAGTCGGGAGAGATATAATGAGCTAGATCTGTAATCTTGTATTCAGTTCTTCACCTTGAATAATATATATCATATATATAGATTTTAGGTGTGGACGTTCGTAGAGCGCAAGTTCGAACCATTATAAATCTTTGTGTTACGTTTCTGTATTTCTATTTGTTATAAATGGTCACAATCACTTCATTTACAACAATCATTTGTCTTTAATATGATTATTGTTGAGGTTCAACTAATTTGAGAAAACGGAAAAAATGAATTGTATAGAGATGAAGAAATCATTCAGAATTATTGAAGAAACTAGGGTTATAGATCTCAAAAAAAATTATAGGAAATCGAGGAGACGTATATAATAATGGGAAGGTCTTGGGTTAGGCAGACCTAAACGATTTAGGCGGGTTTTATCCATTAACCCAAGCCCAAACCCATATAATATACCCTAATTGGGATCAATAAACCCTATTTGGGATGGGTCAACCCATTTGGGTAGGATAAAACCCGCCTAAACTGTTTAGGCCTGCCTAACGCAAGTTTTTGCCTATAATAATTGACCCTTTATAACTGAAATTAAAAGTTTATCTTTAGGCCTAAACCCTAACAACTATCCTTAAATTGAATCTATTAATGTGACCAAATAATATTGGGCACAACAATTACATAAACTCATTTCTTATGAAATAGATTATTGAGGTTAATTACATGAAAAATTACAAATATATAAGATGTTAGAATCTCAAGATTTAAGAGGTTGTTATAGCTAACTTTACGCATTATTACTTGAAGACAAAACTCCTCCAATGCTAATTAAACTCGAAGAACATGTCTTCTCAAAGACAAACTCTCTTTGAATTGAAGATCTAACACTCTTTAAAAACCTTTACAACTTCAAAGTATAAAGGTTTTGTAGTTTCTAACATCCTTTCATTGGCAACTATATTGAGACTACCTTCTTCAACAAAATAATTAAATTATCTGAAAATTGACATGAGATTAATTTATACCACTTTTTGTACATTTACTTTCGTATACCATATTGAATATAATTAGAAGGTACAATTAATCTTAAATAATTGAATTTAAAGAAATAAATGGAAAATAAAAACTCACAAGCTTAGTGTGATACATCAAAATGGCACATAGAAAATGGTATATATGTATGCATTCTCAAGTAGGCAAGTGAGTTAAAAACAGCACAAATATGAATGAAATAACCAAAATAGTTATGTATGCAATACAAAACACATTTCAATCTAAACAAAATTGGTGTGATTAAAAAATAGAGTTGGTCTCCTGAGAGATGGTCTCACCATTTTTTTTATTGTGAAACGTACCTTAATACATCATTTTAATAAGTTAAATATATCATTTCATTTTTAAAAATTACATTATTTGCAACAATGAAATACATCATTTGCAATAAAGAAACACATCATTTCATTAAATTCGTCTCACAATAAAAATAATGAGACCGTCTCATTTAAGAATTTACCTAAAAAATATGATCAACCATCAATCTCCTTAATTCATTCGATAACTACATCGAATATTCGAAGAAAATATATAACATCAATCGTTTCAATCTTGAACCAAGCTCAATCTCCTAATTCATTAGACTACATTGAATATGATCAACCATCAATCTCCTTAATTCATTTGGCAACAATGAATATTCCAAGATAATAACATCAATCTTTTCAATATTGGACGATGTTAGGCTACATCAAATATATATTCAAAGATCCTACATCAATCGTTTCAACTAGACTACATCTCTATTAGCAAACAACTAAAACTCCCAATCTAAATCAATATATAATAATCGAAAGCCCCTTATTCTCTCAAAGAAATATAACTATACAAAAAAAAAAAAAAAATCACACACTCAAAAAATTAATTTACTGTTCCATCAAAACCCTAAACACAAGCAACATCCACTTGCCACACCCTAACCACCCCATCAAAGCTCCCACTAAACACCTTCATGCCGCCGCCATCCGCCACTGCCGCCAGCGACCTCACCGGCGTCTGATGCCCTTCCAACACAGCTAAGCAGCAGTATCTCCCGTCGAACCCTCGCTGCCAAATTCTGACTGTCCGATCAGCCGATCCGCTCATCAGCAAATCCCGAGCGTTGATCAAGCAGAGGATCGCCTTTGTATGACCCCTCAACGCTCCGGTCACCGCCATGTGGCCGGCGCTGTCTTCTCTCTCCCACACCAGGATGGACCGGTCGCATGACCCGGAAAATAGAACCGACCCGTTTTCACTCAGCGCGAGTGCATTCACTGCTGATTTGTGCTTCTCTAGGGTAGCCATTAGCGCGTGTTTCTTGCTTTCTTCATCCCTCATCCACACCTTGATTTTCCTGTCGGCGGAGCCGGTGTAGATCACGCCGGTTTTCGATACCGCGACGGCGTTGATGGCGTCGTCGTGAGCTTTGTTGATGGACTGGAGGCAGTGGAGGCTCTTCGCACTCCATAATTTGATGCTTTTGTCCCACGATATCGACACGACGAGATTTTCGACGGCGGCGAGACCGGAAACGGCGTCGTGGTGCTCGATCCAGAGCCGCTGCTTGTGGCGGCGGACCTTGACGTAGTTGTGGGGTAGAATGAAGCGGCGGAGGCGGTCCTCGAGGGTGGGGAGGGAGGCGACGAGCTTGTGCTTCTTCTGATCGTTGAGTTTCCAGACGCGGATTCTGCAGTCTTGGTGGGCGGTGAAGACTCTGCCGCCGCCGGGGAAGGCGATAGACTTCACGGCGCCGGCGCCGGCGGAGGCTTTGTCTTTGTTGAACGTGTCGAAGAGGGCGTTGGTGATGGTGTCGTAGACTTTGATTTGGTTGCCGGAGGCGGCGTAGAGGAGGTTGTTGTGGAGGGAGAGGAAATGGATGTGTGTGCGGCGGTGAGGGGTGAGGCAGGTGAGAAGGGCGGCGGCGGAGTAGGAGGGGGTGGCGGCGGGGTTGAGGGGGGAGAGGGCGAGTTTTTGGAGGGAAGGGACGGACGGGAGGGTTAGGAGTGAGAGGTTAGATTGGATGCTGCTGTCGCTGCTGGAGTTGGTTTGGGAATCGGAGTAACCGCCGCTGCTGGTGTCGGAGAAAAGGGATCTCGGCGGCGGAGAAGGGGCGGTGGCATCAGCGGAGGTGGCTGAGGAGCATGTTGAGAGCCATGATTTGACCTTCATCATTTTAACTTGACGCCGGCGATGAGAGAGAGAGAGAGTGAAAATGAAATGGAATTGAAGAGGGTGATAGGCGAGAGATACAGAGAAAAGGTTAATATATAAAATAATTATATGTATTATTTAGAGTGGGAATGCAGACAGAATAAAACATTGGATTTTTAATTTAAACAGAATTACTTTTTATAATTTCCCTATTCGCAGTAGAATTTCTCGGTAACATCGTATAAATCTTTCATTTCATTGGCAGATAAATAATTGGATTTACATGATTTAGTTTATAAAATTCTTAAAATAAAATCTAATTTTTATTATTTTATTTTACAACAAAACAAGCGTACACCTGCTGTAGTTTGTCTTTAAACGCACTATAATTATACCCTGTGTTGCACGAAAATATTTTTTATATTTATATTTATATTTTAATATAAAATAATTTTTATGTTAAAATTTACATTTTATCTAAATAAACATAAGTATTATATTATATATATATATATATATATATATTACGAAAAATATTTTAATATTTAAAAAAACTATATAAAGAATACTAAATAAGGATATATACTAATAAAATGTAATTAGTATTTATCAGATCAATAAGCAAAAATATTTTTTATTTTAAAAATACTATATTTTAAACTGCATTAATAACATATGTGGATATATTAAATTCGCAATATATTAATTGAATAACTTTGATATCTTTTACACATATTAATTATTATTATTTTTAATATTTTAACTTAGATATATTTAATTCATCTATGTTATCTCATATGTAAAAAAATTATCAAGCTTTTATATTGTCCAAAATACATATTTTTAATAAAAGTGTATAGATCCTAAACTTGGTAATATTTAGAACTTAAATTTGCGTAAAAATATCATAGTTATTATTTAAATTTGGAACATAGGTGGAATAACGCATAAATAAAAACTTTTTTAATTAGAAATATAATTATTTTACAAAAAAATGAATAAATAATTTCTAGACATGCAATAATTTATTTAATATATTTTATTTGATATTGCACGTTTTTCAAAAATTTTGGAGAAAAATCTATGGGACTCTTTTAGTATATTATATATATTAATATCTACTAGTATTCAATATCTATTCTCAACTCTAGACACAATTAATTTAAGTATTTTATGTTTTTTTAATAGGATTACATGCATTAAACTCACACACGTCCCCGAGAAAGCTCAAATTTATAATCTCTTGGTCGAGACAAGATGTTTATGTTTATTTAATGGACCATAAATTTGAATTTTAATAGAAATATTTTATTGGAATAGTATTTTAATTAATACATTTTATTTTTAAAAAAATCTTATATCTACTAATCAATAAAAGAATAAAATTTAACAAAAATTATAATTTTGTTATTTTTCATTCTGAAACCATTACATGAACATCAATTTCATTTTATTTACTATTTTTTCTATTATAATATAGATGGATATATAAACAATAGTGAGAATCTAACAAAATTATATTTTCACTTTTTGTCTTTTCTTTAAAATATTATATCACACTAATTCATTATATTTATTATTATTTAATTTCTTTTATATGATAACTTTGTCACTTAAAAACATATTTTTGTTGGCTTTTGTTTGGTCAACTTTTTTTTATTAAATTTTTATAAATAGTTAGACGTATAATATAAAAAATAATGTATATTATAATATATTAAAATATAATATCGATGAATAATTATTAAGTTTATTAATTAGAGATTACTAAAAAAAAATATAAAAGTATAAAGGTTTATCAATTATATTATGCTGTATTGGCACTATTCCACTAAACGGGAGGTTTTTTTATTTGAGGCTGTCCAAAAATTTGGAACCTATTTCAATGTGTTTTTGTTGTAAAGATTATACGCTGAAGTTAATTTGCAATTATAAAAACTTTTAAGTTATTTTTCTAAGAAAATAACCAAACATTATAATTTAAATTACGATTTAGAAATAAGAAATTAAAGTACAGTTATTTCTAAAAATAAATTATAAGTAAAATTTTATTTGGCCTCATCGCCATTCTTGAGCAAAAAAAATCGCCCCGGCAGAATTTGTATTCCATTTTCCCTTTTTTTTCTTTTCTTTTCTTAGTTTTCTGTAATTGATGTATATTTCTAAAAGTTTGGATTTTAATCAAATGAAAAAACGGACAAAATGCATTTAAGAGTCAAAAGCAGGGTTTTTTTTTTTCTTTTAAAGAAAATAATTTGAGGAGTCAAAATGCCGACTTCATTAATTATATTTATTTACCAAATTGCATTATATTATACAAATTTATGCACAAATTCCTAGGAGATTTTCCTTCTTAAGTAATTAAGTAATATTTCATCCATCCAATTATATAATTTGTGTTACTATTTCTGAATTATATAATCCAAATTTCACATCTAGTATTATCATTTAATGTAACTTAAAAACACACCTTTGACTAATATAGGAAACAAAATATAACTTTATGATGATTTTTTTTTAGAATTCACACTTGTACAACTTTATGAATTAGGCAAACTTTTTCATTCTTAGCTACTTTCTTCCTCTTTATATAATGTATTCTATTGTGGTGTTTGAAAGCTAAGGTTTGCAGGTGCGTACAGTAGCACGAGACATCCTTGAAATGTATCCTAGGCCTTTGTGCTGAGCCCGAATTCTTGTCATGGTAGCTAAACTCGTTGCTAAGTTGTCGATCTAATTGTTGCTTGAAGACACACCTCCAATTAGATTTCCCTAGACTGGGGTGTCTCTAGTTGTTCGAATTGAGATGAACAACTAACTTTACAGCTGACTGCTAAATTAGTCGAGGGCGAGAGCTAACTAACTGTTTAGCTCTCAATCCCTTTTTTTTTAGGCTAAACCTCAGTTCGTCTGGAAGCTATTGGGATTATTGGCCTATTTTTTTGGCATGCCAAAATGCAATCTTATTTTTGCTCTTGTCATTGGTATTCAATCAAATGTTAATTTTATTACTCAAATTAGTTGATGGGTCGAGACCTAACCCACCCTTTTTAGAAATTTGTCTTTGCAAGCCAAGCATATGCTCCAATTCACTAAGGCTAATAGTTTTTGAAAGTTAGAGGTCATAGTTGAGTTTTCTACCTTATGTTTTTCAAAGGTCTTTATTAAGGGACTAAGCTTGAGTCAACTCTTCAGTTAATTTTCCAATATGTCCTCTTTAGCAAAGTTTTTTCAGAAATAATAGTGTTATTAAGGCACAAATATATGTGAAATCTTTAGAAAGAGTTTCTAATGATAAATCTTTTGTATCGGAGTGACACGATTCAGAATCATGAATTTAATGTTCTAAAAAATGCATATCGAATGAGGGGTCAGTTACCTCAGCCTAAGTTAAGGTAAAAACCAGTTGTTGCTTAGTTATTTTTTCTTAAATGTTGTCAATAGAGGCTAGGAGAGATCCTTCCTCAGAAGTGTCATCATCTGAGCCTGATGCTAGGTTTGTCATCGACATAAGATGTCGGGGATGTCAGTCCTGGTAGCATCACCTCTACATAAGCTTTAAAGACTCGTTCCTCGAAGCTCTTCTCCATCTTCGCTCTTTCGTCTTATCCCAACTTTGGAAAATCAAACTCTAAATGATTGGGAGAGTTGCATTCAAAATAAGTATGCTGCTATCTTCTAGAAAACTAGGTTTATTGGTTGTTTTCATCTAAGCTAAATCTTTACGAGCAACTTGTGCTTTACTCTTGGCTTTCTCTAATCTCTTTGTCAACTACCTTGGTTACTTTTCTAGCTCTTGGACGGAGTGGCCGTTTTATCCTAGGAGGAAGTGGATAGGATCTCAACTAATCTTTCTGGTAAAGCAATTGGTCTTTCAACAAAGATAGCTGGCTGTTGTAATCTCGGTTGAAAACTCTACTTGAAAAATGGATTTGCGTCCTCCAATTGCATAGCTGGCGATTGGGTTGGCTTCCTTGCTCTATGCTCATTGATCTGAGCAAGGTCAAACTTGCGTGCTTGCAGGAATGCAAACACTTCTTTACACTACAAGAAATCACAAAATTCGGGACGGATTAGAGACCAACAATGAATTGGGTTGCGAAATTGCAACAGAATAGAAACGGATACGGATTACAATTAAGGAATTTGGGGATGGATTAAAGACGGATTGGTCCGTTTCTAAATTCTAAGACGGATAATTCTGTCCCCAATCCGTCTCTAAATTTGGATATTCAGATGGAGACGGATTATGTCGTCTCAAGTTAGTCTTTAAATTTATTTTTTTATTTTATTTTATTAATTTAATTATAGAGACGGATTATCCGTCTCCATTCCGTCTTTAAATGCTGCTAAAATTCCAGGTATGAATCTGCCGCGATATTTTGTTTTCCCCCAAAATTTTCATCTCCCTCTCTACAGTTTCTCCGGCGCGCCTCCGTCAACCATCGACACCTTCGACGGTAAGCCTGTTTTCATTTCTCTCTTTCGACAGTTTACTTTCGTTGAACTAAAATCCAACCGCGCAGGTGAATCTCTGTCCGCTGCGCCACTGCTTCGCACCGCTCCGCCGTCGGTGCGTTTCAGCTGTGTGTTCTCTCTCTCTTTTCCTCTTCTCTAGGTGCTTCCCATGTTTGCTATTCGTTTTTTAAATCATAATAATGTTGCATATATACATGGAATTGAGTGCTTGAACTAAGCTATGAACTGAATGATTGTTTGATAAATTACATGGAGGCAAGTGGCCTGTAAGGGAACGTTAGCCTTTCTTGCAGTGGTGTTACAGTAGGAGTAGCCTTTCTTGTAGTGGTGGACACAAGAATGAAAGGCTTCAAGTAATATATCATAGGCTGAGAAGGATTTGGTAATTGTTGTGGTTTCCTTGAAGCATTAGCTTGATTTAAGTTGTATCCCTGATGAGGATTTATTGCTCACTAAAAAATAATACTTCGTAGCTTTGCATTGTTGCCTATGCTCTTTAATAATAGAAGCATGCTTTTGATAATTGAAATGGTTATCTTGATTGGACTGAATTTCTTAGCTCTCCCATGATCTGTTGCTTAGCTTTAAACATAATACAGAGGAAGATGAAATCATGTGCATATGATTTTCTCAGGCATGTGAATGGCTAGTTCAGCATCAATGCAATTGTTCCCATCTTATTTGGCTTAGTAGCACTGTTGTTTATTGTTCTGCTCCAGTTACTGCTGTGTATGTCTGGAAGTACCAATATTTATATTATATATATGTGTGTATATATGCCAAAGCTGGGATATATCTCTAAACTTTCATGTTGAATATATCCATTTTAGATGTAAATGTAGATGTAGGTGTGGCCATTGAACCGTCATCAAATCCTCATCCTCTATATATGTGATTGTTGTGGTATTTTCTTGGTTGAGTTGTTTTTTTCACTGAAAACATGGGTTTTGATTGGCATATTTGTTATTTTGCTGATGCCAATGACACGATGAAGTTGGTTTTGCTTTATTTTCCTCCTGTTGTGGGCATTTTCTTTCTTGTGTGTTGTTCTCTTTTTTTCATAAATAGTTTGGAAGCTTCGGTCAATTGAACACGTGTTTGAAACTAGTCAACTTTCGACACATGCTTGAAATGATCTAGTGATAAGCTGATATATAAATGCTGTGTTTAATTATATGAGTTATGTAAATCAAGAAGTAATGAGAAATGCTTTTCAGTCCCATGCTAAACCCTTTCCATTTTAGGTTGCCCGGGAATGGTATTCCAGTATTTGATATGACAAAACTCCTTCCA
>JAPKLW010001567.1:38728-64358 GCA_026898455.1 Plectranthus barbatus
ATAGTTTTTTTTTATATATATATATATATATTTTAAAATTTATCTACCGACTAGCTAGCATAAAAATCGAAGGACTATGGAAAGAGTGAAGATCATTCGGCCAGAAAAAAAAAGTTTTAAGTTAAATTAACCTAAAATATAAGAAATTGAGATTAAGGGGAAAATGGAAGAAAATTGATGAACCTAAGTGTACAAATAGTGGAATGACTAATTTAAGTTTTTTAATAAATGAAAAGAAAAAAGAAATTCAAAACCAAAGAGTTTATTTGTTTAAATTTAATATATTTCTTACTTTTAGTAATGCATAGAAGACTGATTTTGGAAAAAGCATATTGCACCAAATATATTATATATGGTTTTTTTATTCTCGATAATGAAAATGTATAAACCTATATATAGAATTATTTGCAGAAAAATAAGATAAAAACAATAATCAAAGGATCATACAATGTTTCCTTCATTCATGTTCTCAATTTTACACCTTCATCTCCTTCAAATTCTTACCCCAACCATAAAAACTTTAATTCATAAAATTTAAAAATATTAAATATATATTAGATTCGGCCGGTTCAGAAAATAAAAACCTAATAAATCGAACCAAGACTAAGTTTGACTTCAAATCTTTCATCCCCATCCAAAATAACACAAAACCTTCGATTTCATTCAGTTCTGAACTGACCATTCGATTATGCTCACTCCTAATGCTTTCCACAACAATTCAAACCATTCCCTTTCAAATGTGAAAAAAATTGCTCCCTAAGGAGAGTAATGATGGAGTAGTGAATAATATGAACCAGCATCTCCAAGACCTAGTAAATGAGAGTGTGATCCTTGTTCAACAACCCTACCATTCTTGATCACTGCAATGCTATCAGCCATCTGAATCGTGGACAGCCGGTGCGCGATCACCACGCAAGTTCTCCCCACCATCATCTTCTCCAATGCTTCTTGGACCAAGCTCTCGGCAACGCTGTCCAGTGCGCTCGTAGCCTCGTCCAGGAGGAGGATCTTCGGGTTCTTTAGTATGGCGCGTGCTAGCGCTACGCGCTGCTTCTGCCCACCGGAGAGCTGGACGCCTCTCTCGCCGCAGTATGCGTTGTAGCCGTCCTTCATTGCACTGCACATCAAAGACATGTAGCAGCTATAGCTAACACAAGAGTTGGAACTCAAAAGGGAAATGGAGGTGAATTAAATATGTCATTAATTGTTAGCATTATACGAATCAAATATCCGATATCTTATTTTATAATAATTAAAATATAAAAATAGAAGTCTAATTTGCAAAATTAATTCGTACTAAAATTGTACTTGTATTATTTGAAAAGATAAGAAATATAAAGTAAATTGATGAAGATGTGATATTTTAAAGAAAAAATGACACAAATGTAGTTAAAATGAGATTTAATTTTAATATTGTTTAGTGTGAATCTATAATACAACAGAAAGTTAGTAAATAGATGAAAAACAGGAAATAGGATTCTAATTTACAATATTATGGTTGATATTATTCAACAATTGATTGGAAAAAATTAATTAAAATTAATAAGTTTTATGAACTTATCAATCAGAATAATTTATTCTATTCCCGCAACATGCATGGATTAGATCAATCATATATTTAAAATAGTAAAAAACTTGTATGAGACAGTGTTTTTTGTGTGCATTTCGATCACAATGCGTATTTGTGCATAGCACATTCCGATCCAAATGCAATATTTCATTCAGAATACTCTCAATTCCGATCGGAATTATGTCATTCTGATCGGAATGCTCTCATTTTTTACTAGAATGAGAGTATTCCGATCGGAATGACATGATTCGATTGGAATGCTGCATTCCGATCACAATACGGTATGCACAAACGCATATTCCGATCGAAATTCTCTCAATGCCATTCATTACATCTCACTAAAACCTCGTTATACATAAATATAGATACAAATATAGATTTAGAGGTTACCTTATGAATTGATGAGCATTAGCAAGGGTTGCAGCATGCTCGATTTCGGACTGCGTGGCGCCATCCCTTCCGTAAGCTATGTTGTCATGGATGGTTCCTGCAAACAGAGCCGGCTCTTGGCTCACTAATGCAATCTTTGACCTCATCTCTCTCACATCGTACCTTCTGATGTCCTCACCATCGATCATCACCCTCCCTTTTATAGGATCATAAAATCTTTCGATCAGTCCTATGATGGTCGACTTGCCACACCCACTCTCTCCCACAACTGCAACTGTTTTCCCACCTCCAATCCTCAATGTCAGCCCCCGGAAGATCATTCTTCCGGGTCGTGATGGATACGAGAAGTAGACATCTTCGAACTCGATCTTCCCTTCTCCGGTCTCGTCCATGTGAAGGTGTTCATCAAGCTCGCTCGCGTAGTTGAGTAAGGCCAACACCGAGCTCACTGCGCTGCTCCCTTTGGATAGGTCAGTTGACATTGCCCCTGCATCTGCAATGGTCTTGCCTGTGCTCATCAGCAAGAAGAATGCGAGAAAGAGTTGTTTCGAGCTGATCAATCCGTTCTTCATTAGTGTTCCGCCATACCAGAAGGCTAAGGCCACACCGGCTGATGTCAAGAACTGGCAGCTGCACAGTCCTGCTCCGGATATCCACGACTGTCTCCTGCTCTGCTTTCGAGGCCCCTCCAACGTTGCCTCGAAAAGGGAGAGTAGCCTCTTCTGAGAGGAGAATGCTGTGATAGTTCTGTGGTTCACTACTGCCTCACTTGCTACTTGGCTCCCTTCATTCTGTGCTTCTTGAGCCTTGAGTGACATTTGCTTCATCAAAACTGTTCTGAAGTAGAAGCTGGAGATGGTTATCGGTTGTATGGCGATCAGCACGGCTGCAAGCCTCCACGCGACTACTATTCCGAGGGTGTAGGAGAGGAGCGCGTTGGTGAGGACCTGCACGAGGAGAGACATACGGTCTCCTACAAGGGATCTGACCATGTTTACCTCTGTGGAAAACCTTGCACAAACTGCTGCACTTGTGTTTTCCTCTCTGTCAAACCATCCTATCTCGAATGTGAGTATCTTTTCGAGAGCTGTTTCGCGTAGGCGCCGTGTTAGCCTCTCCCCCATTAATGCAAAGTTGTAGTGTTGCACTATGTTAGAGAATAAGGTAACTACTCCAATGCTTAAGAATATGAAGCAGTAGAATCTTGTCTCTGACTGAATCTTTGAGCTTGTGTTTTCGAAGTAGGCAGAGACTAGAGCTCCCATACAGTATGCATTTACGGGATGAACTGCCCCGAACGCGACAGCCCCAAAGCAGCCGAGCAAAGTGTTCTTCCACTCTGGTGAGTTCAACTGAAGCAGCTGCCATAGTGAAGGCTTAGGAGGAGTGGAAGGGTCTGGTTTTTCATGATGAACACCACCAAAGGATGAGGCCGGACTGTTTTGTACAGACGAGAGCAAGCTCACGGGCAATGCAGACGCGAAGGAGTGAGCAGGGCTGTCATGAAAGCTTGAACCATAAACTGATGTAAGGCTATGGGAATTCATCAGTCTGTTTGGCCTTGTTTCATCCAATGGTTTTTGGAGATTCAGCATTCGGGTGAAGATCCCGCCTTCTCCATCGTTCATCTGCAGCAGTTCATCGTGGCTACCTGATTCAACCACCCTCCCGGATTCAAGAACCATGATGGTGTCAACATTCCTGATAGTAGACAGGCGGTGAGCTATTAGCACTGCTGTCCTGCCTTGTGCAGCTTGATCGATTGCTTCCTGTACTAAGCTTTCGGATTGTGCATCAAGCGCACTGGTAGCTTCGTCTAGCAGGAGGATCTTCGGATCTCTGAGCAATGCTCGTGCTATCGCGATTCTTTGCTTCTGCCCTCCTGATAACTGAACTCCTAGCTGACCTACTTGTGTATCATATCCTTGAGGGAATTCAAGAATGAAGTTGTGTGCATTTGCAGCTTTAGCTGCACTCACAATATCTTCGAGAGAAGCGTCTTCTCTCCCGAACAACACGTTTTCCTTTATCGATGTAGCAAACAGCACCGGCTCCTGACTCACAAGGCCAAACTGAGACCTATACCATTTCAGCTGCAGTTTCTTGATTCTGTGTCCATCAAGTAGTATGTCTCCCTTCACAGGATCGTAAAATCTCTCGAGCAACGATACAATCGTCGATTTCCCCGAGCCACTCCCTCCCACAAGGCCAACTTTCTGACCAGGCCTTATCTTGAGACTAAGCCTTGTAAGAACTGGCTCTTCCTTTCTTGATGGATAGCTGAAGTGAACTCCCCTGAACTCAATCTGTCCCCTCACAGTAGCTAAGACCTTCCCATCCTCGTCTTCGCCATCTATATCCGGAATGCGGTTTATCATCTCGAAGATCCTCTTTGCAGCAGCAGATGCCTCTGTGATGTACGGCACATTAGGCAGAGCAGTTATGCAGGACCTGAAATCACAAATGGTTCAGACAAATTCAAAATTTCTACATGTGTGTGTTTCTTGTTTCGGAAAACCTACATTCCTCCGAGGATGATGCAGGTTCCAGCAATGAAAACGCGGCCACCACTTTCGCCTTTTTCAGATACGAGCAGGCCTCCAACCCAAGACTGAAATGCCCAAGTTGCAAACATCAGCCCCATGCTTCCTATCATGTAGCCTTTGATCAAGCCTTGTTTTATGCCCAGCTCCATGCTCTCAAGAAGCGCGTTGCTGAACTTTTCGACTGTTTTCTTCTCAGCTACGTACGAGTAAACTGTTCTTACATTCGACACAGCCTGCTCCACGATGTTGCCTGCCACACCATAAGCATCCTTGCTCTTGATTCCTAGATTAGTCATCAGTTTCCCAAATCCCAAAACCGGGATTATGAAACTGATGACGAAGGGAAGTGAGGCTAATGCTAGCCTCCACGAGAGCATGAACGCGACTACAAGGCCAAACACGAGTGAGCAGAACTGCGTTAGGGAATTCGGTATCTGCAGAAGGATAGAGCAACATTACTGCTTCCCAACTTTACAAAAACTTGATCAAATTGAAGAGAAGATCTGGAAAAACCTTTGTGGCTATGACATCTTGAATGGTGTGTGCATCAGTTGATGTGTTTGAGACTACTTGGAATGTCGTAGACGAAACATCCTGGTTGTCGAAGAATCCCACTTCTTGTCTGAGAACTGATCTCAGATACTCCACCCTCATTCTTGATGTCTGCCTCTCTGCAGTTCTTGTCCAGCAAATCCCCTCTGCAATGCATTCAAGAATCATCAGCACATTCAACTTCTTCACTGACGATTTTCGATAAAACGATACAAACCTAACAAACCATTGAAGCCAACAACAACACCAACACAGAGTAGCCAGAGTGAATACTGCAGACAGACAGAAGAACACGTCTCACTGTGATCTACACATGATGTAATAAATCTTGCACAGACACGAAAAAACTTAACATACCTTCTTCACGACGTCGTTGGCAACAGACTGATTAGCTCTGCCAAAGGCATCTATTGCTCCACTCAATACATACATGGTCATTGGAGGTCCCAATCCTTCTCCAACGCAGGCCATGGTGCCGATGAGCATGAGTAGCTTGTCGGCGCCGTCAGCACACCTGAAAAGCCCTCCTCCATTTCCCATTTTTCAGCTCTTTCCACAGCAAAAAAAAGTAAGCAATGCTTTAGTGAAAAGTAGCAATATATACATGATATATCAATATGCGTTCCTGCACTATTTGGAGCCTTGCTATTAACAGCTAGTAATTTAATTTCCATGGCATACAGATTCCAGCAACAGATCTGAAGCTTGTGTTTTGGATTTGGATGTGGATGGATTCATGTGCAGACAAAGCCAGAAAACCAGACATTATAGGCAGGCACGATGCAATGCTTTGCTTCTTGTCTATAACTATAAGTATTCTAGGTAATATAAAATACAGAAATTTGAAGTGATCAACACAATTATAAATGTATGTGGATACATCAATCACTCTCTCTTCAAAAAATCACATTCATGCATATCTATGAGTACTCATCTACCTACACAGAAACTTGAAGTGATCATGGATTGAATCTCTACAGATTGGTTGTCTTAACAATGCATGCCTGTCCTAAAAAAGAATTAAGATTTATTGAAAATGGAAGCCCAAGACAGTTTAAGAAAATCAAATGTTTGTAATAGTTCCAAGATCGCATCTATCAAGACTAGCTACTATTATTGTCTCAAACACTATTAAAAATAAAATAATTCCATGAACAGTTGAAAAGGTTTTGTTGCTACCCCAGAAGGCAGAAACCCAATGATATAATTACTCAGAAAAAAGAAACAAAAGCAAGAAAAGGAGACATTAGCTTGTAGTAGTCATATTTCAGAGCTTCAAAATCAAGAATCTTTATTCATGTGTTTGTTTTCTTGGTAAAGCCGATATTGCAAGAACCGAAAGTTCAACATCCATCACCGAATGAATAAGACAAAGTTTTTAAAGTTTTTATTTATTTATTTACCGACTTATCTATATATTCTATATCTATCTAATATATTAAAGGAAAGCCGTGGTTCACTGTAGCTCAGGCGCCAAAACACCCGCCTTAAATCAGTACACATGCACAAAAATTTCAAAAAAAAAACAACCTAACCTATTTAATCCCAGCTACTTTCTGACACTCAAGCTATCTAAAATCTAGGACTCACGCCATTCAAATTTCAAAAAGGAAATTACCTACAAAATATTCTCGCTTCTCAATTCATATCCCAAATCTCTTTATCCTCCTGTTTACCAATAAAAATGAAAACAGATTTGCCTACACCACAACCTAACCTTTTCCATTGCCTACCCAATACCTCAAATCGGCATTCTACTGCTTAAGCAAACAATCCAGGCTTTCCTCAACCGAAAAAAAAAATGCAGAAAGATTCAACAAACAACAAATTACACAATCAACCCATAGAATTGTTAAATCTGACTACATATGTAGCAAAATCGCGCATTTTAGCAAAATATCTGTAAAGATGTGTGCGGTCCATCAACAATAATTGAGAAAAAAATTTGATGCTCAATGTCGATGGCTATTTGAAGGGACAAGAAGATGTTTGTGACAATGGTGTCTCGGTGGGCTCCTGTAAGTGATGCAGCGGCGATGTTTGGGCGATGAAGCCACCAAAAGGCGGGCACCGTGTGGTCTCTGTGTTTTTGGATGAATGCTTCGGCGGCGGCGCATATTTTGAATGGCCGACTTTACCTAGGGCAGCAACAGCCAACAGGTAACACGGGCTGAACGACATTGGGTCGGTGAGTAGATTTGGGCTCAAACCTAACAACAAATAAAAGATCGTTACGGATATTTATTTTTTAAGAGGATTTTGCTAGCGTGCAATTAACGAGTTAGATAAATTTATATTCTTTTTAATATTTTTGACGTACAATCTTTATTCCATTTATTTTTTGAGCATTTAATTATTTGTTCGATGAACTTCGTTGCTGCAAATCTTAAAGTTCACACATGAGATTTTGTTGCTACAGATCTTGATTCATGTCTTATTCTTATGTTTTGTATGCAATGTCATAGTATTATGCTTTATTTGAATAGAAGAAAAACAATGTGGATGGATGAATTAAAAACCTATTTTGGCGGAAATAAATTTTAAAGAAAGTGGTGATTTTACTTTAGATAAAATATCCTTTTAGTTAAAGTCAAGAACTTTCTAATTTTGCAAATTTAAATTGATAAATTTATCTTTCCATCAGTTATACATAATTATATATCATATAGTAAATTGAGATGAATGTATCAATTTTCAATTGCAGTCTGCACACAGAAAAAGCATCAAGAGAAACACCGGCTCCAGTTAATTGTAGCCCTTTATTTTGTCAATTACACAACACACTTACACACACCATCATGATCATGAACCACAAACAAGTGTTTATGTAATACAGTTTACAAGTTATTTTGATGTATTATATTTAACAGTTCAATTTCTTTTATTCACACAATTATATTTTATTTTTTTGGACGTAATTGTCAATCTTAATTAGCAACTATGATCCGACAATAAAAAAAAAAAAAAAAAGCTGGATAGAACAATTAAACATACATCAACTTTCAGAAACTCACCTATTAAAATTGTGCAAATTCTAAAGAAACTGGAAATTTTTAGAGTAATAAAACCAATACTAATTTATATATAATTTGTGAATTGCTTTTACTTTGAACATTCATGAACTAAACTTTTTAAATAATTTATTTGTTATAATAAGGAAGAAAAGCATACACAATATTGCCTAGCTACCATTTTTTCGCTAAATGCAAGATAAAAAGTTAACATGTGTTGTTTTGTAATTTAGAAAACTATTAATTCATTGTATATTTTAGAAATATATATATTGTCTATTTTTTAAAAAATAATATTAATCATGACCAATTTTATGCAAAAACTTTTTGAGTGACAAGTCGGAACCATTTGAATTTATGATTTGAGTATGCCGTGAAGATCATTTCAAATATTGAATTCAAGTATAAATTTTATTCAAAAGAATTTATAACATAAGTATTTTTATATTATTATGTAATTATTATATTTATTGAATATAATTTGATTGTTTGACCCGTACAACGTACGGGTATAATACTAGTCTATATCTATATTTACTATAATACTAAATCAAAGCAGTCCATCACTGTTCCCCCAGCGGGAAATTTCCCGCACAAAATAGGCATGCACATGCACGCTTTAAATTTGCAACATATTGTGTGGTAAAAAAATTGTCCACATCATCACAATTTATACAGTTACTTTCATTTCAATTTTAGGCGGCAATTTTCAAGCTTGAAATAAAATTTGAATTTCAAACTTAATCCACCTCGGTTATAAATAAGCATTGTGCTGTTGTTCACTTCAATTTGTTCATAAAAATTCATTTTAATTTGTTCAATGCTTTATTCAATTTTTTCGCCTCAATTTTTTAGCTGACAAATAAAATTTATTTTATCAAGTTGACTAAGCTTATTTATTTCATTGTATGCAGAATTAAGCCCAGATTTGTGACATCCCAACCCAAAGAGAGTGCAGTAAAAGAAAGGAAACACGATCATACAACTTGGAGAGTGCAGGTGCAGTTGGAGAGAGAGAGAGAGAGAGGAGGAAGAAGAAGAAAAAAAAAATAGCAAATACAGAGACAAATTGAATGGTTACGTGTTTGTAGGAGAAAAGGGTGTTCTTCATGCTTCACCTTTGTCAGAAATCACACCCCATTGAAAGGCTATGCAGAGAAGAGAATGAAGAAACAGGAGACAGAGAGGTTTTACTTCTCCCCTCTTTTTCTATTTTATTTGGTTTTTTTTTAGAAGTTATTGATCCTTTCCTTTCCTTTCACATATTCTCTCTTTTCCACATATCCAAAATTCTATGACTTCCCAACCCAAAATTAGTGTCGGAGCTTCAATCGACCCTGAAAAAATAAAAAATAAAAATTAGCATGAATATTAGAAAGTGAGTTTTTTAAAAAAATGTCGCATTTAGTTTACAAAATGAAGGATGCAAAACACAGACATCAAATTATTCTATTGGTATATTAGTTGAAAAAGTGGTATGCTTAAATTAAATGTTTCAATCTTGATTTTGTAGCCGGATGAGTTAAAATACAAGTTCAACTGTTCAAGTATGTTAACAAGATTCGAAAGTGAACAAGAACCCCAAGCTCATGCACAATAAAATTTAAATCGAACTTTTTGAATCATCAGCATAGCCGTGAACAGTCAAAATAAAATATGAAAAAAAAAACAGTAGATCTAAGATCAACAAAAAAACTGAGTTGCAAAAACAAAAACACTTTATGATTTAGATATTGAAAAACTATAAAAAAAAAAAAAAAAAGGTAGTGGCTCGCTGAAAGCTGAACCACAATTTTTGAAAGGAATACCGAAATAACATACTAACCATAGCACTAGAGGCTGCAATTCGATGCCATACCGGTCAGTGAAAGTAAACTAAGGGAGAGTGAGCAGCATAACAACATATATGGCGAAAGTTTGAATATTTAAAGTTTAAACAGGGTTGGAATACAATATGAGAGATGGGGCGAAATTTGATACAATAAAGAAAAGATAAATCCAGTAAAGAAAAGATAAATCAGTAGAAGAGGCGGTTCAAAAATATTAGAGACAAATGAATTGAATAAAAAGGTCTAGATTTCCTCAAAAAAAAAAAATCACGAGTAAGAAAATGTGAAATGAATGGGATAATGGAATTGGAAATTGTGAGAGATAGTTGATTGAATGGGATAATGGAATTGGAAATTTGTTAATAATCAATGTGAATAGAGATAGAAAAAATTAATATTACATTTTATTTGTAAGTGTGTATTAATTTCTATTTTAAGTAAGTGGATAATTAAATGAGATAGATGGAAAAGAAATAAGAGACAATTGAAGTGAGACAGAAGGAATATAAATATCAGAAATTTTGGTGGAAATAACGTAACAATTATGAAATAGGTAATTAAGAAAAATAAATAATAGGCATTTTTTTCAAGATATACATTGACTATCTACAAAATAATTTACTAGATTTCAAAATGAAAATAAAAAGTATAAAACTAGATAATGAATTATTATAAATGAGGTACTATAAATATATAACTATTTTGATAGATATTGTGCACCTTTCGGTTTATACATATCTATATTTTTATAATATATTAAAACAAAGAAATAGTTAATATAATTAAAAGGTAGGAATAATTATTTATTAATATTTTTGCCAACATGATTTAATTTCTACTTAAATAAAATAATACTACACGACACAGGTTATTGCTCCCGCATTTCATTATTTGCACTTTCTTTTTGAAAAGATTATTTGCACTTATTGAAATAAGTATCAACTGATCATACAAAATAAAACAAGTCCGGAATAATCGTTCCCGCTCAAATTATTCTTTAAATTTAACCATTTAGTAACTCTTTTTTTATAAAATGTGGGTGCAATAATTTAATTTTCTATTTGATTTTAATTAATATTATTTTAAAATTTTATTGTGTGCATCATAACAGTTGAATAATATATTATCCTAAATAAAATTTTGTGATCATATTTTTATACAATAAGATATAACAATTATTAAATTATTGAATTAAAACTAAAATGAAAAATATAGGTACATATCACGACGCACACGGATACTCCGTGCAACGCACGGGTGAAAAACTAGTACTATACTAAATAAGAGCAGTGTTCTTTCCCGCCCAATCACATCAAAAATAGTTTCATCCCCTCAATTTCCATTCTCTTTCATAAATAGCCCATAAATTATATTGTTTTGTGTAATTTTTTCAACATCCAACCAATAACTGTGTGGTTGTCGTTCATCCACATCAGCGTATTTCAATCAAAAAAGTTTGAATCTATGTGTGTGTATTTGTGATCGGTTCCTAGAAAAATATTTGCTCATGTATTCATGGAAAATATCAAATAAATTAAATTTAGTTGGTTCTATATTTTTTTCAAAACGGGTTCATTTTTTGGTTAATCACGTATATTGTTACCAATATCAAAAAGTTATATTAAATAATATGAACTAAAAAATAGCAGGGCATCATATCAATTAACATAACAAATATCCTAAATTTTTTAAAAGGCCATATCCAATATTATGGATTTAAACTTACATGGTGACAACTAAATAGAATGTGATTTAGTTTAATGCAATCTATTTAAAAAAATAGTCAAATTAACTTAGAGCATTAGGTACAAATGATTTGTGAAAATAAAGTTTATTATCGATTGAGTTTAATGGCGAATCTAGAAATTTAAATTTAGGAATACAATATATAAATAAAATAAATTTGGAGTGCAAAGATATATACAAATAATATGTAAAAATACTAATTAAAATATATATTAAATAATCATAAATAAAAAATTTAGAGTTACAAGTGTACCCCATTTTGTATTGTAGATCCGCCCCTGATTGAGTTGATTTGGGCATAAAAGCTTTAAATTAGAGGGGCAATAATATTCTTTCTGCAATTTGTAATCATAACCAATTGTATGTGCAATTCTCAATCATCATAAATTATGTATTGCAATTTTAAGAGCAATTTATTGTGAGGGTCTTACTAATTTAATTAAGAATATTGAAGAGTCATCTATTAAAAAATATAATGTAGATAGTGTGTTTATGAAATTTATAATATAAAATTTTATTTCCATTATTCATCCACATTTTATTTACACAACTATAATGACATGCTAGTATTATATTAAAGGAGTTCCAGAAAACTCCCTCCAAATTTTTTGAAAAGCGTGCACAAATAAAAAAATATTAAATAAATTAATAATATTTGTACAATTATTACTTCATGGTTGGAACATGTTAATCTATATAATATATTGAAAAATATGCATGTTGAAATAAAATGATTCTTTATTGAAAATATATTAGAAATTATTTAATTTTAAAATTATTAAAATTTTACATTAATTGAATCATTTAGCAAATAAATTTTAGAGTTTCTAAATTGCAAAAGTTATTTGAAATGAAAAACAAAACAACATGTTTGCAATATAGTTTGAATATCATAATTCTCATTTTATTATTTTAATTTTGGATTAATATTATTTTGAGAAATTAGTGCATTTTAATTCATAATATCTATTTATTTTTACAAATATAACCTAATAACTATAATTTTATAAATGTTAGACATTAAGTTGGTAAAATGAACAAACTTAGAAATTACACCATAATTTTCGGTGGAAGATATAAGTTAAAATATAATTTGTGAGCACTATATTATTTTTGTAAAGTTGGCAAATGTTAGTAGTGTAAATGCAAATACTTTTATTTTGGGTATAATTTTGAATAAATATTATATGTGATGAAAGTTTATTAGAAAAAGTTTATTGTTTTTCATGTATTTTATATAATATCTATTTAATATTATTTTAATCAAACTACTATAATATTTTCTATTTAGTCATTTATATACAATAAAAATATAAATTATTATTCAATAAAATAAATAATATTATGATATTTTTGAATAAATCATTTGTATATTATTTCGAAGAATATTTGTTCGCGCAACGCGTGGGTGTAAATCTAGTGTATAATACAATTGTGACGATAAAGCATTGAAAATTTTTTAATTACCGTAAGTCAGTTTCATGGTAAAGGGTCTCCCCATTTTCAGTTTTCAAACTTTTGCTCATATTTTTCGATGTGGAGTAATTATTATGAAACTTATAATTATAATTATAAGTTAATCAATTTTAATAACGTATAATTTAATATATATTAAATCTCATCAATAAATCCCATTATTCATAATAAATAAAAGTAAATATAAGTCTGAAATTGTATAAAAAGTTGAGTAAATTTTCTTAATTAATTAAATTTCACAGATATATATAGTTTTCCTTTTTAAATTGAGTAACTTTATCATTTAAATTATGCAAATACATATTTACTGATAATAAAATATATCAACTATATAGTACAAACATTATTTCACAAATTAAAAAGTATGTGTGAGACAATCTAATATAAATTTTCACGTAGCATGATTTTGTAAATAGTTTTTCAATTTTGCTCGAGAAATCAACTGAGAGAAATTTAATGATGAATATTTGGATGATAAAACTAGGGGTGTACACGGTCCGGTTTGGCCGATTTGAGGGTTGAAGTACGGACCAAACCAAATAATACGGTTTGAAAAATTCTCAAACTAAACTGGCCAAATTAATATTTCAAACCAAACCAAACCAAACCGAACGAAACGGTTTGGTTCGGCCGGTTTAACGGTTTGAAACACGACCTTAACGAGCAAAGTCAAAACGTAAAAAAATCTTTTATTTTTAGCTTCAATTTTTTTGAGAAATTAAAAAAACTAATACTGGCTCTCTTCGGAAAAGTACAAGACAAACTTAATAAAAACAATTAATTAATGACATAAAAAAATAATAGTTCATATCACATTCTCAAGCATTATAGTAAGGTCAAATTATTAAGATGCGATAACGGTGAAACCGACCCAGAGAACAGAGACAAACTTAATAAAAACAAATAATTAATGACATAAAAAAATAATAGTTCATATTACATTCTCAAACATTATAGTAAGGTCAAATTATTGATGCGATAACGGTGAAACCGACCCAGAGAACAGAGAAGACAATAAGGGTAAAGAGTGACATTTGAATAAATTTGTGAGATTGGAATATTGGATATTTTAAGGTTTATTTTATATTTCATTAAATAAATAAAAATGTAGAAAAAGATACTACATTTATATTTTTAAGTATAAAATCTAATATAAATATTTATTATTAATATTAACGGTCCTGTCCGGTCCAAACGGCCGGTTTCTTTACTCAAACTATGGACCAAACCAATTAATACGGTTTGAAACTTACGGTCCGGCCGGCCAATTTTCACACTTATCAAACCGGCCAAACCGGCCAAATCATTTCGATTTGGCCGGTTTGGACCAAACCATGTACACCCCTAGATAAAACTATCACAAAATAACCAAAAAAAAAAACTCCATATATATATCAAAACGGTGTCGTTTGGAGGATATGCGTGTTAACCTAGAATCGTCTGATGTAAATTGCCCAAATTACGAGTGTTGAGGAATACGCGCGAGAGATTTCATTGCTTCTCGAAAAATAATCGTTGATTTTTGCTGCAATTTTTTTTGAAGATGGTGAAAGTTGCGACGTTCTTTGCTATGTCTTTCGGCGCATTCCTTTTCTGGGAAACAATGGACAAAGTCCATGTCTGGATCGCTCTTCACCAGGATGAAAAGGTGAGTTTTGATTGGTTAGTTCTGTTCGAGAGAGGCAAGGATTTATTCATTTAATTTTTTTCGTTTTACAGTCTGTGGTTTTCATTACGATCGGGTGATATCATCAAATTATTTGAATCTAGGGCTTCAAAGTCGAAAATTTTGTTCGAAATAAGATTTGAGTATTTTGGAGGTTTAGGTTTTATTTGAGTTTGGGCGTTTTTTTATATTGGATTAGATTGCATTTCGATTCTTCAGTTCATGGAGTATGATATCTTTTATTAGTAATTGAGATATTTTATTGTAGAATCTTTTGTTTCTAATAATGAAATTGTTTTGGAATTACTTTTACTGAATTTGTTATTCACTACATAATTTAGAGTTTCTAGAAATTATTATTTGCAAATGTAGATGAACTTTTTAGAAGCTGATGTTTGAGCTATGGAGAGGTAGTCGTTGAAACTGAGACTGCAGTTTAACTGGGATTTGCTTAGTGAATGCTGTCAACTGAGACTCGACTGTGTAACTTTGAATAAAGAGCATCTCATATTTGGAGTTAACTGAGTCGAGTTCTAGTTCTATATGGTTGAGCTTTCGCCCTTCATGATTCTGAGTTAAGATTGTATTTGCAAACATTGATGCATGGTCATCGATTGAGATTCTCTGCCAAAAGTTGACTCCGATTCTCGCTTGATGTTGTTGTAACCTGCAGAAGGAGAGAATGGAGAAAGAATTAGAGATAAGGAGAATGAGGGAGGAGCTGTATAAGCAACAAAAAGAGAGGGATACCCATGCTTAAGCTTGTTAGTGAGTGGATCTCCTTTGCTGCTCTGATGATCTATCTTTTCCTTGTCATTTTTGAATTCTTGCAATATTGCTGGACCAGATTTGCATAAAGTATGGATCTTGTTCCATGCATGCAATTTACTCTGATGTACTTTGATCTGCACTATAAGACTTCTTGTAATAATGATTGTCTTGGCCTTTTTTGTGCTTCCATTGATCCTAGCTTGCTATATAATACCTTTTGTGAAACCTGTAACTTATTTGTCATTGTTTCAGCTCATGGTGATTGATTACTTCTTTCTTTCAATTGTATATTTGTGTGGAATGTATATGTTGTTTGAACTTTGGGATTCGCTTGCTTCTTCCCAGATAGTTATACAAGCTTGTAATGCCTAAAAGATGGAAGGAGGTCAGGTTTCTTAAGGCCAATTGCATTATTACAGAATGGCCTTTTCCCCATTCATGGTCGTATTCATAGATTTGTGCTATTCAGAATGAACCTATGTGATTCGAGTGAAGCTTGTGAACTCAGAATTGTTGTTGTTTATCATATAAGGCTATATTTCTGGATGAAAATGCTGTATGAGATTGATCTCCTTGCAAGATTGAGCTAATTCAGGATGAATATTATGTAACTCTGAAATTATCACTTGTTTATATATCTGTCTATCATTCCTAGTTCTGTTTTCTGTTGAAACTGCAGACTTGTGTGCTCTTCATATTGTGTAGAATTGCAAACATTTCGGCATAAGAAAGGGAAAAAGTTAGCATTTCTTCTAATAACTTCTATGTAGAGTTGTAGCGCTGCAACCTGACTAAGGAGTAGTATGCACCATCATTTCCTCGAGCAAGTAGCTCAGAATGCTTCCCTTCTGCAACTATCTTCCCATTCTTAATTACTGTGATACTGTCAGCTATCTGTATTTTAGATAACTGGACTAAACTTTCAGACTTGCTATCCCGAAGCAGGATTGACGAGTTTTTCAGAATCACTCGTGCAAGTGCTATCCTCTGCTTCTGTCCTGAAAGCTGGACTCTCTCTCTCCACTGTAAGTTTCATAGCCATCCTGCATTGAACTGCGGATATGCAGTGCTCAGCTGTTGCAAAACTGCTTGGTTGTTTTTTAGTGATGGAGAGAGAGATTAGCTATTACGGTATCTTATGAAGTCATGAGCATTTGCAAGTATTGCAGCTTCTCTGATTTCATCTTCTGTGGCACCAATCCTTCAAAAAGAGATAGTTCTTGGCTAACTAGTGCAATATGTGATCTCAGCTCTATCAGATAGTAGTTTCTCTCCTAGGATTGCCTTTTGGTTGCCCAGCTTCTACACTCAGACTAAGGCCCTTATGTCCAGGCCTCTGATGGATAGTATCTTTTGCCTTGCAGGGGTTTCATGTATTTCATTAACAAAAAAATTAAAAATTAAACAAATAAAAAAAATACAAAGTTCGAATAATATTTTAAGAAGTGTTGTAAATGAATCAAACTGTTCGTGAGCTATTTAAATCTCAACCCGATAAAAGTTTATTTAAGCTTAAGTTTCATAGCATTTGATTTGTGAGCGAAACTTAGTAAGAAATATACAATTAACTTTATAAAAGTAACAAGAATGATAAATCTTTATACTTGTAAAGAACAGTTGAATTTGAGTATGAACATGATATTATTTTTGGATTAAATAATTTTTAAAAATAAAACATAATGAATATTTTAAATATAGAAAATTGTTTAGGCTTGATTAAGTTTATGAATATAAAAATATACAATAACGAAGTTCAAAGTTCAATTCGATAATAAATAAACTAAACTTGAGAGTATGATACTATTAGGCTCGACTTGGTTCAATTATATCTTTATGGCAATTACCCCATTTGTTATAATCATAGGAGAAGTTATGAGATGGAAACATTGGAGATGAAGAGAAAAAGAATGAGCAACTATATCAGCATGAGAGAGAAGGAGAGATGGAGAGCAAGTGCAGTGACATATAAAAGTAGCCTACTTTCCACCTTTCTGTTTCTTTCAAAATATGGATTTTTGCACAGAATAGAAAAGAAAACGATGAGATTTCAAAACAGTTTCACCTTTAATTTTTTGCATACAATCACAGCGTGATTGGCATGATCAAGCAGAAAAATAAAAATCTTTAACAAATCTCACCCCTAAAAATAGTATGCTCATCCTCAATAAAGAAGCTTTTTCCTACAACTTTAGCTCAAAACGATGAAATCAGTTATTTCCCAGCATCCTTATATAGACCTACACATTCATATTCATCTTCATATCCTACTCTCATCAAATTCTCATCTAACAAATCTCGAAAAAACATCTCTCTATGATCATGGTGATGGGAAGGTTTATAATGCTTTGTATTCTCCTTGCCTCAGGTTTAGTCGTCCTTGCAAATAGTATAGAGCTGACTGAGAAAGACCTTGTCTCCGACGACAGCTTGTGGGACTTGTACCAGCGGTGGAGCAGCCACCACGCGGTGTCGCGTGATATGCCGGAGAAGAAGGTGCGTTTCAACGTGTTCAAGGCGAATGTGGATCACATCCACAAGGTGAACCAGATGGACAGGCCTTACAAGCTGAGGCTCAACAAGTTTGCTGATATGACAAACCATGAGTTTAGAAACTCGTACGCCTCCAAGATCAGGCACCACCGCATGCTCCGTGGTGGCAGGGCCACCACGGGGTTCATGCACGGGGAGGCCGACAATTTGCCGGCCTCCGTTGATTGGAGAGCTCAAGGTGCTGTCACTGCAGTCAAGGATCAAGGGAACTGTGGTAGGCCTTTTTTTTTTGTATTTAATTATTTAAATGTTTAAATTTTATTTATTATTTATGATGTTCTAATGTTTCCGCCAAAATATAAGGTAGTTTATTCCCCTCAAATATTTTTAGTAAAAAAATATTTTAAATTGTTCATTACACATATGATTAAGTATTGGAATATAATTTATATGAAACTCATATATTACGTACATTTTAATTTTATGGACTAATTTATATCTATATAATATATAATAGCAACAAAATAATTCTACTAATTCTAGAATTTGATGTTATAATGTGAAATGTTATTTTATAACATTGAGTTATAATATTAAAGTTAGAGTATTCGATTATTGATCACGTTGTTCACGCAACGCGCGGGTACAAAACTAACTAATGATAATAGTTATTTAGTGTTGTACTATTCATATATATGTTCTTATTTTCTTGTTAAATATATCAACTTGGGCCAAATTAGAGCAAAATTATTTTAAGAAATTTCTTGGACCCATCTCAATACTGCATCCATTATCCGACATAATTTGTTAGTTAGTTAGCTTTCTTGCATCCACTATGACAAAGTTCTTGATAAAATTCGATTTTTTTCGATATTGTCGCAGGTAGTTGCTGGGCATTCTCAACTGTGGTTGGAGTTGAGGGCATCAACAAGATCAAAACTGGGCAATTAGTATCTTTGTCTGAGCAAGAACTAGTCGACTGTGAGCAAGATAATGCAGGCTGCAATGGAGGTCTAATGGAGCACGCCTACCAGTTCATCAAGAAACAGGGCGGCATAGCTACCGAGACCGTCTATCCTTACACCGCCAACGACGGCCGCTGTGATGCAGCCAAGGTACTAGCAGCTCGCCGGAAAAAAGTTATATGTAAATATGTTTCATGATGATATTCTATTGCAGATGAATGTGCCGGCAGTCACAATCGACGGCTACGAAAACGTGCCTGCGAACGACGAGGAGGCGCTGGCGAAGGCCGTCGCGAACCAGCCGGTGTCCGTGGCGATTGATGCTGGTGGTTCTGATTTTCAGTTCTACTCGGAGGTGCAACATTCAATATTCCATGATTTTCTAGATAAATATGGATTTTTGGACTAAAAGTATGATAGAATCGGAAAATGGAGATACTATATTATTGATTGAAAATGGAATACAAGATAGAAGATAGTTGGGTATTATGCTCCCCAACCATAATCAGCTAAGCTGATCCTCCTTTACTAAACTCTTCGATAGTAGTAACCCTAACTCGCCCTCTATTTATCTAACTCAACACTCTCTAGAATATTCCCTCACTCTCCAGAATATTCCTATCCAGCTGCTGGGTCCCCAATCTACTAACTAACTCTCCTTCTCTCTCAGTTCTCTATCAAAGTATTTTAAGGGTTAAGAATGAAATATTTTAATTAATTATTTGTTTTTTTTTTTCATTATAGGGAGTGTTCACGGGGGAGTGTGGAACGGAGCTCGACCACGGGGTCGCGGTCGTCGGCTATGGAACTACGCTCGACGGGACCGAATATTGGATCGTGAAGAACTCGTGGGGAGACAAATGGGGCGAGCAAGGGTATATTAGGATGAAGCGTGGAGTGGATAGAGTGGAAGGGTTGTGTGGCATCGCTATGGAGGCCTCGTATCCGATCAAGTTATCATCGGATAATCCACAAGCACAATACAAAGATGAGCTTTGAATTGAGGGAGGTTTAGACCTAGTTGGTTACAAGGATGCTTGAATTCTAGTTTCATGTTATGTAATACTAGTTTTACACCAGTGTATTGTGTAATCTAATATATTTATATATTAAATAATATTTTATTTATGATATCTGAATATAATTCACAAAATTATACATTTATATGTATTTTTAGTGATTATTCAAAATTTTTAGTGATTATTCAAAAATATATTAGTTTTTGTTCATCATTATTATTGATAAAAGTATATTAATATAAAGTTATTATATAAATATTCTTAGATTTTGATAAATATAATCAGAACTAATGTTTTATGATTATATATTATATGGAATATAAATAATATTATTTTGATACAATGGAGAAAAAATTAAATTTTAAACTTTAATATTTAAAAATAGTTTAAATTTGATAACTAATTGAGATTCGGGATAAAAATTCTAATTTTGAATTATTAATCTAATGATAGCATGAAGTAGTTTAATGATAGGAGAGGAAACCTTAAATAACCTATTTCACTATATCATAATCTTAAATAGCCACTTTTATATTTACATTCAAAGAATAGCCATTTTTTCTAAATACCCTTATTTTTTTCACCAATAATGAGTCAAACAAAATACAAATATCTACCAAATCTTTGCAGTATCGGCTTTCATGTTCTTTTCATGCCAAAAATGTTTATTATTTCTGATTTTTAAAATTGTTATGTATAAGATTAGATAATAATTAAAAATTTAAATTTGGTAGCAATTTGAGATTGCAAAAGCTATTTATTGCTCTATTTGAAATTAATAATTAATAAAATAATTTAGATAAATCATAATAAAATTGCAAATTTAATATTTGTATCAATAAATGACTGACTTAATGTTAAAAATGAGCTAGTTGAAATCGCAATCGAGTAAATAAGACAATTATTTTAATTTTTTTATATTATTAATTATCATAAGTTGCAATAAAATTGCAACTATTAAAAGCTAAGTCGCAATTTAGTTTTTTTTTATTTATTAATTTTGTATATTTAATTAACTTTTTGAATAATTTGATCACTTAGTGCATAAATAAATTAATAAATTATTTAAAATTGAGCTTCAAACTCATTCTAAAAATGAGTAAAAATATATTTAATTAGTCATTTTAAATATTAAACATTAATTATTTTAATATTTAATCTAATAATTTATAACTATAAAATTAAAGATGATTATTCGTCAACAAATCCAATAAATTTGTATTTGAACGGCTAATTTTGGTAATAGTGTACAAATAATTGCAATAATAATTGGAGATTTTCTAAATCATGCAAATATTAGGGATGGCCATTATTTAAATATGTATATAATATTGATTATTTAATATTTTTTTATAATAAAAACAGCTGATTAGATATATTTACTCGTAGTGTTGGTGTCCTAATTAGATTTTGCCCAAAATGATATGAGCCCAGCCCGGTATCAACAATGGGAGCTGCTAAATAACCAGAATCTGATCATTCAGAATTTTAAATGAGAAATCTTATTGGTGCCAACTCATCACATTAAAATAATAGAATTAAATCTTTTACTTAATTTGACTATTTTCCCTTTATAATATTCATAAGTAATTTTCTCTCTCCACTTACATGGACTATTTATCTTCCCAATACCATATTAATTACTCCCTCCGTCCCGATACAATAACCAAGGAGTGTGAGTGTAAAGTAAGTTGAGTGGAATTAATATTTTATTATTGAGTGTGAAAAAATTGTCTTTTTAAGTAATGAGACAATTGAGGTGAGACGGACGAAAAAGGAAAGTGAGATAATTGAGGTGGGACGGAGGGAGTATTATCTAGTTTTACCTGTTTTATAGTGCAATATATTATGAACAACCTCAAAGTTAATAAAACTTAATCTCCAACTATTACTTAATAAATTCAATTCGTTTTTTTTTACGGCTTTTGTTCAATTGAATTTCAAAATGTACGTTTAATTATTTTATATTTTTACAAGGACTTTTCAATAAATCTAAAAATTGAACTTGTAATTTCTATTTGTACAATAGTAAAATCTTATATTGCCGCATAACGAATTAACTTTCGTTATTACTTTAAATTACTATATTATCACATCTAAATTACATATTTCTAATCTTATACTATTATAGTGTAATTAATGTTTTATCGCATCTCAATTCAACATTATTAATTATTTTTTATGAATATATTGTTTCGTTAAATCTCAAATAATTGTATACTAATAATTTTAATTTATATCATAGTGTTATTAACATGTTATCACATCTCCAATAAAATCTTATGTTACAATTTGTTTAATGAATAACGTGGAATTGAATCTCATGATAAGAACCTATAACCTCAATCTTATACTGTGACGCCCATCGTAAATTTTAAATGTATTTATCGAATTTCCGACATTTATATTTTGTCATCGAATTTAATTCGAAGCCATGCGATCGATTTGAATTGGAAATTCATCTTTTTGGGCATTTATTTAATTGTCAATCTTATTTCAAGAAGGATAATTAAATATTAAATTAATAATTAATATCGATAATTTATTCGATGACCCGACATTTTAGTATCGGGATAATATCGATCGATAAATATTCGGGAGTAAACGAAATATTACGGTCTCCCGTGCAATGACGCGAGGAGATGTGGAGTTGACGTGAGGTGATGTTAAAGTGACCGATGTGACAAGCGAATGACAACCACTTTAACCTTTTTGACTTTCGGTAATTTCGAAATTACCCTCGCCTCCCTTCTATAAATAGAAGGCTTCACTCACAAGATTCACTTTCACTTTCTCTCACATTCTCTCCAAAGAATTTCCGGCGAACCTCCGGCGAAATTCCGGCGAGCTCCGACGAAGCTCCGGCGAGGTGATTTCAAGGTAAAACTATACCTTTTCGGAACCCTCTCTTCGTTTCCTTTCCGTTTCCAACACCCTTTCTTTCGTTTCTCCATGTTTAGAAGTTGAGATCGAGTAAAGATAGTGTTGATCAAGCTCACAAAGCTCAAAGAACGTCCTAGAGGTATAGATCGAACCTCTCTCTAGCTATTTCTTGAATATTAGCATGTTATGATTTATGCCCTAGTTACAAATGTTATGATCTAGGCTTGATATTGAATTTATGAGTACGTATGCATGTTTAGCATGTTATATTATGAGCCTAGAAACAATATATCGACCTAGGAATCGATTTGTGTTGGTTTTGGAGCATTTTTGGTATATTTGTCCAATATGGTAATATTGCGGTTAAATCTCGATTCCAACATGTTTTGATAGTTTAAATCATGTCTAGACTCGTTATACTTGTTAGAAAACCATTTGGTGTTGTTAGAAATCGTTTGGATGAGCCCGGATAACCGTTTGAGCCAAAAACAAGAATTTCCACCGGAAGGCATGCAGCCTCTATTTTGGCCGATATAGGCTTCATCTCGGTCGAGATGGCTATATCGGGCGAGATAAGAGTCATCTCGATCGAGATGTCCATATCGGTCGAGATGAACTTCATCTCGGTCGAGACGACCAACTTCATTTCATTTCGGTCGATTCGTATTCATTTCGGTCGATTTCATTTCCATCTCGATCGATATGCTCATATCGGTCGAGATTCATCTCATCTCGGTCGATATGCTCATATCGATCGAGATACACTTCATTTCGGTCGACGCACCCATCTCGGTCGAGATGCATTTCATCTCGGTCGAGACAGAGTGAAATTTCCCACATTTTGTCCTTTCTTCGACCGATTCGATTTATCTTCCATACCTTTCGATACCCTTTATACCAATCAACTCGAATAACATTTCCTTAAATTCTAAACACTTTATTCGATTAATTTAAATCCAAATTGGTTTCGTTGATATTCCTTTTATCAATCGACGAAGAGATGTTATCTTCCATAACTTCTCTAAGAATCCTTTCAATTCAAATCAATTAATTTGCTTGACCAAACTCTTGTAACTCGAACTTCCCTTGAAGCTTATCAAACTTGTTAAATCTCAACCTTTGAAATCTTAATCCGATCTTGTCTCAGATCAAGAGTCTCCTCGATTATTTCGTTGAAACAACTTGATGGGTTCTTATACTCTCAAGCAATGTACATAATGAATATAAAACTTCTTTCAATCTTAAGCTCTTGAAAGTGCTTAATCACTTGACGAAGTCAATTGTTTATCAAATTGAACTCATGTTTCTTGAATTAATGCTCGATATCAAATCACGAGCTATTGAATTAATGTTTGACTACCTTGTCCCTCAAACTAAATTGACAAAATCATTCTTCTATATCCTTATCCGACGGCTCAAACGTGAGAGGTCCAAGAACGATTAAGAGTCTAGAACTATTTGATGAGTTAGATTTTAAATAAATCTATTATTCCTTGAGGATTTACTCGTATTCCTTATGTAATAGGGAAAGGGAAGGAGAAGGTCGATATCTAGATCAACCAATTGCATAACCGCACCTACTCAAGGTGGGCTTTCTTTACCCCTATATAGTGGGCCAAATTAAAAATATGAAAACAATGTTTTTCTTTTCAAAGCATACCAAGCATGAAATGAAATGTTTTGTTTTAAACTGCTTTGTCATTGCCTACTATTTTATGTTTGCTATCTGTCCTCTCAGTGGGGGAACCCCACTCAGAGAAGAACATCAAACGTATTCAACGTGGATGTTGACTCTGCGTATTGCGAGTCTTATCGATCGTAACCAGGTAGTGAAAGAGATACCTCGGGTTAGTGCACTATGATGCTGACATGCTAGGGGTCATGCCCTACTCGGACTAGCATCGTGACTGTGGTAGGTGGCCACCTCCCAGTCACATAATCATTTGCAGATAGTTTAACTAGTAAAAAGGAGCATGCTCATTCATGAAATGTTTTGGTGCAATGGGAGGATTTCAAACTTAAAACCCCATGTGCGACCCGTTTAAAAAGGCATGACAAACTTATATATATGTATGTTTTCGGGCATGTGTTCACTAAGTACAATTTGTACTTAGCCCCTCGCATTATTTCTAAAATGCGCAGGTTAAAAGAAGCTTTTGGAGCAAGAGTACGAGGTAGCAGAGGAGTGGAGCTGAAGATTCTTTTTTTTTGTAATAGTTAGATGCGGAAGTGTGTATCTTCATATACATACTTCCTTGATAACTTTCCGCTGCTAAAACTCAATGTCTTTTGATTAGACATTTGTTATCATTAATTTAGTTAAAACTCTGATATTTGATTACTCAAGAAGCAACGATCCCTTCTTGAGGAGGCACCCCTCTTATATCCTTTGCTTAACTTGGGACAAGTGTGATGATTCTCTCTTATTTGCTTGAACCATTCTTGATAATTGATATCCCAAGTGCAAGTCTCGTACCCGATGTGCCTCATTTCATTGAATATTGCTTTATTATTAAATCGGGGCGTGACAAAGTGGTATCAGAGCGAGGTTTGAAATTTTTTTTTCTTTTCGCTCTAAACCGAGGTCCTCCTTGTTTCGAGGCCTCCACTTAGTTAATGAGTCGAAAGTGTCCTTACCAGCTCCAACTCCTGCACTCGTACTCGGTGCCTGATCACTGCTATTTCTAACAGATTAATTATAGAACAGTGGCAAATA
>JAPKLW010001567.1:79699-148204 GCA_026898455.1 Plectranthus barbatus
GCGCTTGAACATAGGGCAGTCGGAACTTACGTGGTTTGTATGCTTGATATTTCGAAAAATCCTCTCTAGTCTTTTACCGTGATTGCTGATTGGTTGGTTCTGTGGACATTGAGTTGAGAATCTGCGTTGCAATGATAGCCAATGATAGGAGTCTCTTACTTGACGAGTGCTTGTTGAAACGTGTTTTGTGCATGAGTAGACTAAGATTAGACTTGAAAATTGTTGAGTGGGAACAATTTTTAACCCAAGTGAGAATTGAGCCTGAATAGTTTCTTTGATGTGTGACAAGGTGTGTATGCAATAATCTTCTAGAATTTGACTTGTTTCTCTCTCAAGGTTGCATAAGTGTGATAATAAGAGTAAAATGATTTTAGGCATGTTCTTTCTTAGCCAAGATCCTATACACTAACCTTAAAAATCTACACTTGTAGCCCTTTTGAGCCATGTAACTTGTTCTTTTGTTTAGAATGGGTAATGAGTGAGAGGGGTATGACTATTTGTAAAAGGGACTTTGAGCTGGTATTTAAATCATGATTGGGAGTTGTAAAGTCGAGAAAAAGAATTTGAGTTGTGAAAACAATAAGGTGAACTTAGAACTGCATTGCTTTAAGTCTTGATAAGTTTACTAGTTTCGTGATAAATGAAAAAAAAGGAGGGGAAGAGAAAGAAAAGAAATTGGAAAAGAAAAAAAAAGAGGAAAAAAAAGAAAAAAAAATGAAGGATGAAGTGGTCGGGGTTGAATAATCAAATATGGTGTGATGATTGAGTGAGAGTCGGAGTGAGTTACTTTGCCAAAAACATCCCACCTATCTTAGGAAGCCACATTATAACCCAATTAAGACCTATTTGATTACTTGAGTTATTACACTATTTAGCAGTGGAGAGATGAGAAACTTGTCAATCATATGGTAAGTGCGCATTGGCCTTGAAACTGAGAGTTGTTGCACAACCTAAACACTTGAGGGATGAGTGAAAACAAATATCGAAGTGAGGTTCCCCTTTGATGATTTGATTGTCTGATTGCGGTCTTGAATGTGCATTGCTTGTGGATCACTGCGACTTTGATAGTTTTGAGACTTGTGAGGCATTGAGAAATTCGTATCTTGCATGCTGATTTGATTTTCTGTCTATAGACTAATCGAGGATGATTAATGGTTTAAGTTTGGGGGAGTTGATAAGTTCTTTATTTTGCTAACTTATCAATGAGTTTTTGTTCATTTAGTGTTCAAGTCATGTAATTTTCATGTTTATTTGTGCATGGTTGTGTTTTGGTGTTATATAGTCTTATGATGGTGAGATTTCGCAGGAAAATGGCTAAGTTTGGAGTGAGTTTGGAAACAGGCCGAATGGCTCTGTTTCGGCCGTGGTGGAGTCTATCCTGGCCGTCCTGCATGCGCGAGATGAGCTTGTCTCGACTTCATAGGATCGACGCGGGAGCTCCATCTCGACCGTGGTGACCCTTGCCACGGCCGAGATGGAAGGTCGAGATGCTAACGTGTCAGATCGAGTTGGAGGATTTCGACGATGCGCGTCTCGGCCGAGATGAACCTTGTCTCGGCCGTGGCGAATCCAGCTGAGGCGAATTTTGTGAAGATTTTTAGCCTTTCTTTCCTTGTTGAAGTATTACCTTGTTAGAATTATTCCTACAGCTATATAAACACTTGATTTTCGAGATTCTAGGGTTAGACAGTTAGTATTGAGAATTTTATATTATTTCCAAGGCAGAGAATTGAGATCGATTGTTATTTTGAAGTTGGAGACAATTGATGAAGTTGTATGCTTCCATCAAGACTCAGTTTTAAATGCAAGTTGTTATTTCAGGTTTAATCTTTTCATGATGCCTTTTATTATGAATATGTTGAACTAACGTCTACATCAGATTCTAGGGTTTAAAATCTATCTGGAAAACATGTTTTAGATTTATCTATTCAAATGCCTTTCCTTGACTGATTTGTGGAATTCTGTGCTTTGATTCGAACCTAATTTGGTTGGCCACGTAATTAGGTTATTAGTTAATTAATTTGAGACTCAAAAGGTGATGATTGATTAACAAGAAAAGAATTTCACAATATAATTCATTATTCTTGTCTTAAGAAGAGAGAATCAGATTATAGGGAAAACATCTGTTGTTCTTTGGAGTTATTGATTATTTCTTGAGACGAAAGGGTATATGATTTCAATAATCTACTTTGTAAATTGTGTCAAAACGAAGTTTACAATATTTTTCTGATTTCCATCTTTCAAGGAATTAAATTGGCATTTGATGAATTTATCTTTGCATGTTAGGAAAGATAGTAATAAAATCCCTAGAATCTGAACTTTTGCATTTATCTGAACAACCCTTCAAACTGTCCTGCTGATAATAGTTTTTCTTTAATTGAAGAATTGTTTCTTGTTTGTTTCTGAGTTTTATGATACCAAAACCTTTTCAAAATTTGATTGCCTCAAACAATTTTCCAAGAAGCTATAGTTCAGTACTCAAGACATTCGTCATTTCTTTCCCTGTGGGATCGATAATTATATTTGCCGCTATATTATTAGCTATGCTAAGTCGTTAATAATTTTTAGCGATCAAATTTTGGCGCCATTGCCGGGGAAAGAATATAATCAATCTTGATATTGAATTTGTTATTGGAATTTTGATTTGAGCCCTATTTTTACTGCTTTCAATTTAATTTTCGTAAATTTTTTTTCCTTTTCTGTTTCGACCGAGTTGATCTATATTTTGGCCGTGGCGAGTTTCTCATCTCGGCCGTGGTTCAAGTCATCCCGGCCGAGACAGACATAAGAAAAAAAGTCTTTATTTTTATTTCCTCTAATATTTATTTCCCTAGTTAATTGTTTCCTATTTGATCTGTTTCCTTTGGTCATTATTACCTAGTTTGTTTTTGTTATTCAATATTTATTTCCTTTTGAAGTTAATTCCTGTTTAATCACTTTCCTTCTTCTCTTTGTTCCAGATAGTTTATGAACACAAGGAGGAGTGGGAAAACACCAATTCCATTCGATCCTGAGATAGAAGCCACATGCCGTAGAAATAACAGCAGAAGAAATCGAGAAGGAGGAGAGAGTAGTGAAGCTAAGAAAATGGGGGATAATCCGAACAATCAAAATCCTCCAGAGGGTCTTACACTGGAAGAGCAAGCTGAGATGGTCCGGGAGATGCAAGCCATGAGGGATCAGATCCGAATACTGAACGAAAGGAACAACCGAAACCCTCGAAGAGAGAGAAATCCGGGTGGGCATATTCCAGAAGATGGGGATGATGAGGAAGAAGAAGTGGAAGATCTGAGGTTTGATGCTGATGAAGATGAGGATGCTATTCAAAAAAAGTACAGACCTAAGTTCAAGGAGACCGACTTCAGCATTGGCATCAACGCCAATAACTTTGAGCTGAAGACTGGCCTGGTGCAAATGGTTCACCAGATCCAATATGGGGGCCGAGCTACTGAGGATCCCTACGCTCATCTCTACAAGTTCTTGATGCTCTGTAATACAGTCAAGATCAATGGAGTCAGCAAAAGTGCTATTCGGCTAAAGCTCTTTGCCTTCTCTCTCCGAGACAAAGCTCAGTCTTGGTTCACTGCCTTGGACAAAACCAACATTAGCACATGGGCAGAACTGAGGAATGCTTTTCTTGCCAACTTCTTCCGACCAAGTGTTATCAGACAACGGAAGAAGGATATCACTAGATTTGCTTAAAGGGGTGATGAGAATTTTTATGAAGCCTGGGAGAGATACAAGGAATTGTTGAGACTATGCCTTGGCCACAACCTGAGTTTGGCAGATCAAGCTGAAACTTTCTATGAAGGGTTGAATGAGAAGACCGTGGAGCTTGAGGATATGCCAGCTGACGAGGATGGCCAGTGAGGTACAGTTTTACCTCCTCGTGCCCGATTTTCAAACTTATTCTTCATGCTGTTGAATAAGTTTGGGGGGATGACGGCCGAGAGTGTAAAACTTGTGTTATTCTATCATTTACTGTTTGAGTTTTACCATTTACTGCTTTTATTTAGACTATATGTCTTGTTGATCTGCCACTGCCTTGCAATTGAATTGTTTAGATTTTATTGCTTTAGCATGTTTAGTTAATTGTTAGTTTGTCTTATTTGAGTTTTTGCATTACACTCACGCGCTTGAAGTTGAGAAAAAGAATTTGAGTTTGTCTCTCAAGGTTGCATAAGTGTTTAGATTTTGGATTGGGTTGAGTGTTGCTTGGAAGGTGGCCGGGTTTGTGCTGGGTTCCAAGAGCATTCGCGATCTGGCTAACTTGTGTCTCAATGATCTTCAAATGCTTCTGCATTACGTCAACCTTGTTATTGATTCCCGAGACTTCTTGATCAAGCTTTCTTACTTTGTCGGTGGACCCTTCCATGAATTTGGCTAGGATTTCTTCAAAATTGGGCTTTTTCTTCTCAACAACTGCTCCACCTTGAGTTGCAAAATTGGCCGGTGGTTGCTCTGCTCCTTGAGGATTTGAGTAAGAGAAACCAGGATGGTTTCTTGCAGCATTAGGGTTGTAACCCTGATTGTTTTGTTGATAGCCTCCTCGGTAGTTATTTTGGAACCCACCTCGTCGGACAAAGTTCACGTCCATGCAGTCTCCTTCTTCTTGTACTTGAACTTGCTCAACAGCAGCAACTGTCTTTCCAGCCTTCAGTACTGCGAAATCCTCTTGAAGCTTTTTCAATTCAGCTTTCATGTCAACTTCCTCACTAGCAACCTGCTCCACAGCTTTGACAGGCCTCTGTCGGACATTGGGCCATCTCTGACTGTTGTTTGCCATCTTCTGGAAGAAAACAAATGTAACACCCCAATTTCGTAGTAAAATAAATAATAGTAAAACACCCTTTAATTAAGAAATAATAGTAGAACATTTGCAAAAGATAACTCTTTTAAATAAAATGAACTGAAAATATACAAATAGTTTCAATGAAAATCTCCATAGCCATCATCTGCCTCTAGCCCATTGCCCGATATATTAACCTGAAAAAAATAGTAATAACTTTGGGGTGAGTGTTATCAACTCAGTGGTGAATTCAATTTATCCAAGTTATACAATTAAAGCAAGGTAAACGTAGATAATAGAACATGTAGGCAGCCCGTCGGCTTTTCTCGTGGTTAGCCCGTCGGCTAATAATAGGTACCTGCATTAAAGCATAACATGGATAAAATGTTGTATCACACATAGATTCCCCACCTTGACTTTTGAACTTGCTTGAAAATCGAACAACGTAGTTAGTTCCTTGCGCAGCCTTTTTGAGCTCAAAACGACAAATGCTTGGCGAGTTAGGGGAATGGAAATGCATAGCTATTTATAGGGTGAAAATGCTTGGTTGAATTGATGGAGGAAATAAATACATAGCATTATCTTAGGCAGACATGTGTAGAATTTTGTAAATAAATTCCTAGCATTATCTTAAGCACTAATTTAGAACATGTGAAGATTTTGTATTTATTATATCATTTATTGAAATGTAATAATTTAAATAATAGTAATTAATAATTTATTTTATAAAAGGAGTTACAAAAATGTTAAAAAGTTTCGGGTTGTTACAACAAACACCTTTAAAAGTAGCTAGAAGCATGATGATCCATATGAATGTCCTAAAGCAGTTATGGGGACAAGCAGTCTTGAGAGCAGCTCAATTGATAAACAGGATGCCTACACGAGTGTTAGACTGTAAATCGCCGTGTGAAATGTTGAGAGGAGACAATGGTGGGATCCTTCCACTGAAAGTGTTTGGTTGTGTGTGTTTTGTGAAAGACAATAGACTGTCTGTGGGGAAGCTTGATCCTAGAGCCATTAAGTGTGTCTTTGTGGGATACTCTACAACAAAAAAAAAGGATAAGTTTGCTGGAGCCCAGCGGAGAAGAGACTATTTGTGAGTATGGATGTGCGCTTTCAAGAGTTTTAACCATATACATCAGAGGTAACTTCATCCTTGGGCGACCTCAATGACTTGCATGATATTAGAGGTATGAGATAAGAGGAGGAGAATAGTCAGAGACTATTAAATGTGGGGTCGATCCCTTTACCTATCCATCTACCTAATGAGATGGAATGACCAAATGAGGAGAAGTAGGATGGAGAAAATGAAGAGGAGAAGGAAAAAGAAGAGAAGACTATATGTTCTAAGACTCGAGCTCAGGGGGAGTTGAGAGTATATACTAGGAGGATGCAAAATGAGGTACCGACACGAGAGCCTGTTGTACCACTTGCGCCATCTAGTCCTTTGACTATACAATCCTTAACAGGTGATACAATGACTCCTCTCCCTACTCCCACTACTGTAAGAAGGACTACTCGAAGCAATGCGGGAGTCCCCCCTGAATGCTATAGTTGTTAGGTATTGATGCAGAAATCCTACCTTAATTTGATGTTTTGATGTATCAAAACTACATACCAAAGTCTAGGACTTAGAGTTATTACCTCATGTAATCCTTGTATAGGATATTCGAGTAGTAATACTCTAGGAAGAAGGAAGTCAACAAAACTGTGGAACAGTTTTGAAGAAAAGAACACTCAGACAAAAACTGTCTTGACTAAGAAGATGAATGAGCAGAGCATCACGAAAATTGTGGATACAGTTTTCACACGAAAACTGCTAAGAGGAGCTTGCGGTTTCAGAAAAAGACAGTTTCGCATCATGAAATGTGTACACGATAAGATGTCGAATAAGATGCAAGGGAACACCAAAGAAGTCAATAATAAAGATCAGACAGATACAAAGCTGCGACTGGCGTACAACGTTCGACGTCTGACACATAAGTAGAAACTGCTCTAAAAAGCAGTACCTTGTAGCAGAAAAGCCGAGATACAAGCAACTTTTCAAAAGAGCATGGATTGTGATTGGACATCATCCTCAATGTCTCTACAATCTATTTTCCGGTGTGTCACCTATAAAGAGTAGGAACCGCAGAGACTTAAGAACCTTTGCCTCTCTGCTTATTCGATATACATACGTTGATTTGAATCTCCAACACATTCTTATTGTCTCTTACATGAAAATGAAGGAAGAGCATTAATCACTCTCTTGAGAGAAGACGTTGCTGCCGTAGTTCATTTATTGAGCTCATTGCATTCATTGCTACGGAGTCTGAGGAGATTCACTATGCAACATTTGTTAATACTAGGAATAAGTCAGGAGACTTACTCTAGTCTCTTGGTGTTCTTACTTTCCAAGTAAGAACATAGCAGCCTGGTCTTTGCAAAGGAAGACAGGTTATTACGGGCTACCACCGATCAGTCGACGTTCTGGGAAGAACAAAATCATCCAACCTACCGAAGGAGGAAAAGGGAGGTTTTTTCTCAGTTCAACTTCGAGCCGGTTCACAGCAAAGATGCAAAGTCTTCGACGGACTGAAGAAGGAGTGAAGAACAACTGCCTGGGTGAGTGATCCATCGTGCCGTGGACAGAGGTTTCTATAGCAGCTGGCTATAGATCGAGAGGATTGTATCTTCATAACTTAGTGAATTACCGGATCTGATATCCGAAGAGTGGACGTAGGACTTTAGGCTCCGCACCACTATAATATCCTGTGTCATTTACAGTTTCATTTACATTTCGCACTTTACAGTTTTCTAAGATACTTTGAAACTTTCAATACTTACTGTGTAAGTATTGAAGCTTATAAACTGTCTACGATTAAATGGTAAAACTGTTTCTCCAATCTGCTGGCTAAACCTTAACAGAGTTTCATTACAAAAATTGCTCACTACAAATAGAAACAAAAACTGAACTGTCTATAATTAGAGTGTATTTCTTAGATTAATTACTTCCGCTGCACATTGTGTGTACTCTGATCTGAGACCAACAAGTGGTATCAGTGCAGGTCAGTCTTTCTAGACTGTCCTGTTTTAAGTCGCTTAAGACCGGATTCTTACAACTGTTTATCTAGTGTGTTTTAGCGAGTAGATTATTTCTAGAAAATGATAACTCATACGAGTCTTCCCAAGTACAATCAAGAGAATTTTGAAGTATGGAAGAAGAAGTGTCTCATTCAACTAAGAGCTCAACATCCAGAGATGGATGAAGTCCTGGAAAAAGGACCCCTGAAGATTTAGATACCCAAAATCATCCTTGAGACAGCAGACAAGCCAGGCGGTGTCGAATACATAGACAAACCAAAGGAGGAATGGACAGTTGAAGACAAAAAACGTGAGCAGGTCGAATTCATCGCACAAGAGATGATTTTACAATCTCTCCCATATAACCTTCAAGACACAGCTGTGGATAACAACTCTGCCAAGGAACTGTGGGATTGGATTAACAATCTCACGAAAGAAACTGATACGATGAAGCGCTACAAGAAGCAAATAGCCGTGAAAAAATATGAATCTTTTCAGATGCTACCCGGCGAATCAATCAAATCAACGGAGGTAAGATTTAATACCATCGCCAGTGAGATGAAGAACCTCAGAAGAGAAGAAAAAGTAGCAGACTTGAATGCTAAAGTTCTTTTAAAACTGCCAAAGGAAGACTGGTTTGTTAAAACCACCAGTCTGAAGGCCATGGATCTTTAAAAATTGTCCACCAAAGAACTGTTCGATGAACTTTAGGCCCATGAATGGGACATCCAGATGGTGAACAGAAATGAAGCTGTTCGTACTCCAAATTAAGCAACTGATGTTGATGCAGCATTTTTCGTTAAAAGAGACTTCCAAAGGCGTTCAAAGAGGCCAGCCTACTTCGAGAAAATTGCCCATCTATCACCAGCAAAAGATGTCCCTCACACAATTCAGAAGACAGAAACTGAATTGTCAGTGGCCAAACTGGAAGAGCAGTTAAAGAACCTGACTGCACTTCTTGAGAAGGCTAAAGGCAAGGAGAAGGAAGGTCAATCAAGTGAGCAAAGTTTCATCAAGAGAGAACCACGTACGTGCTACAAGTGCAACTCTCGTGACCACCTGAAGTATGAATGTCCTCAAGTCTCTCAGGAGGAGAGAGACAAATTGAAGAAGCTGTTCGAAAAGAGAGCATCCAGAGCAGTTGCCCAAGCAATGCTCACCAGAAAAAAGTACCAGACGTACCAGACCATGGCGATGGCTACTACACGTCTGAAGATGAAAACGAAGAGGAAGAATTTCTCGCTTTCATGGCAGCCATAGATGGGGATGTTACTGATGAAGAAGAAAGCGCTTCGAATCACGGAATCCTGGTAACAACTAATTTGCACACACCTAGTGTTTCCTTATGCTTTGATACAAATTCTGAAACATGTTTCTCTAGCTCAGAAGATATCACACTTGAGAAAATTTTTAAAGAATTTGAAAAATTTCGTGAAATTAAGGATGCACTAATTAGTGAAAGTGCTTCATTAAAATCGGAAATTTCTGTGTTAACAAATGAAATAGAAAGGAATAAATTGCTTAGTGTAGAATTAAATTATATAAGCGAAGAGCATGTCAAACTGTTTAAAGATTTTAAAGATGTGACAAAAGAGCGTGATTCTCTTAAGAAACTTAAGCATGCTGAATGTAACTGTTCTTTTAAAAGAAGCTAGAAAACTTTGAGTGAGATTATGAATGTTCAAAGACTTTCATCCGATAAATTCGAACTTGGATATATAGAATATCATAATAAAGATGAAGTCTTGGACAATCATGATCCCACCTTAGGAACTGAGGACACTCATTTAGGATTTGTCAAAGCTAAACTCAGTTCATGTACTTCGTTGGAAAAAGGAGAGGAAATTTCCCAGAAGCTAGTTAATCAGAATGTTAAGACCAATTCCTGTTCAAAAACTGAACTGGCACCTCGACAGAATGTGAACACAGTTAGAAAATTGGACAAGAAAACTGTCATGAGAAAAACTGACCCTCCCTCTAAACTAGATAAGCATAATGTCTCCTATGCAAGGACTCCAGTTCTACCAACAAAAACGACTAAGCAACATGCATATGTTGCAAGGAAGTCTGTTCAGCAATTGGAATTTAATCCGAAAAGCTATGATAGAGCTGTTGCTTATTATACTTACCAGCCGAATAGGGGGAACACCTATTCGAGGCCAGAGTCTAATCAAGCTTATGCTCAAAAGACTGTGACAGCTGCACACCCGAGAAAAATCTCTAGAAACTCTTTCCAGAACAGTCATTTCAAAAAGAGTTCACAAGTCACATACTTAAATAGCATGCACCCACACAACTGATAAGTTAGGATTTTCACCAACTTATCTTATAGTTCTTTGACTGATTGTGTAGTGTTTAGATCGTTTTTGTACTTGTTTTCATGCATGAATTGGATTTTGTACTTGGAATGTCGTGTTTGATGAATTGTGCAGGTTTCTAGTCGAAAAACAGAGGAATCAGGATCCAGTGCTCGAGACCTCGTCGATCGACGAGGACCCTTAGTCGGTCGATGAGGCATGTTGTTGCCAAACGATCGACGAAGCAAAAGAGAAGACGATCGATGGAAGAAGAAGACCTCGTCGATCGACGCCGTTCAGAAGCGATCGACGAGGCAAGAAGTTGAGACGCGATCGACGCCAATCAGACGCGGTCGACGCGCACGCAGAAATCCTGTTTCTTATCTGATTTGGAGATAGAGGCATATCTAATCCTAGAATACTGCTAGATACATCTTTCATCTATATAAATTCATGTAAATTTTGACTTCTACCGTAGAGAGACTAGAATTAGAGAGAGAAAGTTAGAGCAATCATTAGAATATTAGAGTTGAAGAATTTTTATGTTTGAAGACAAGTCTTCACGAGAAGATTTCCGGATTCCAGTTTTTATGCAATTCAGGTTGTATTTTTCTTTGATGAATATTACCATGAATATGTGTAACTAAATCCCTTCTCAGATTCTAGGGTTTCGAACTATCGTTGTATGCATGTTGTGATTAATTGAATTATTTTCCCTTTCCCTTCGTAGTTTGTGAAATCTGGTTTTATTCTTAATCTTTAAGTATGTTGGCCACAACTTAGGATTACTAGTTGAATTCTAGAGACGTAACTGTAATAGTTTTCAATCGAAAGAGATTTTCACAATATAATCTGATTTCTTGTCGTAACTGAAGGAGATTAATTGTAGGAATAAATCTGTAGATCTTTGGAGTTAGTTAATTTATCTTGAGACCGAACGGAGATAGGTAGTTAATTAATCTACTTTACGAATTGTCCAACAAAGAAGTTCGTAATACTTTTCTGATGTTTCACTACGAAGAGGAATTAAAATTGGGAATTAATCGATTCGTTCATACATGTTATACTTGATAGGTAGATATCCCTGTAATCTGTGCCTCTCTTATTTGACTTCAAAAGCTTTTCAATTTTCCTGTTTAATTTTTGACAGCAAAGATTGCGATTTTCAAAACAACCAAAACCTTTTCATTCGATTTTCCTAATCAGTATTTTCAAGAACGTCTGACTTAGTACTTCAAGATTTTTCGTTATTTCTTTCCCTGTGGGATCGATAATTTTATTTGCCACTATATTATTAGCTTTGCTAAGTCACTGTTAAATAATTTTAGTGATCAAATTTTGGCGCCGTTGCCGGGGAATAGAATAGAATTAATCTTACTATTAAGTCTGTGATTGAAATATTGCTTTAGGCTGTAAATTTTTTGTGTTTCCTGTAATTTCTTCAAGTTTTTCGTACCCGCCGTCGACCAATGAGGACGTTGCATCGATCGACGAAGTGAATTCTTTCCGTCGATCGACGCTAGTTCCAAGCGATCGACGTCGCTTCTATTTTTCCAAATTTTCATTGTTTACTTCAGGTTGTTTCGTTTTATTTCCAGTTGTATATCACTACCTCCTTTACTGTACAGGTAGTGCATGAGTACAAGAGCCAGAGGAAAGGACCCGCTTTATTACTATCCAGATATTGAAGCCACTTGCAGAAAGATCCGAAAGAATAAGCGTGTTCAGGAAAGCTCAGTAATAATACGATGGAAGATAACGCACCACCGCCTCCACCAGTTCTAACTGCAGAGGAGCAGGCATTGCTTCTCCAAGAAGTCCAAGCTATGAGAGCGCAAATCCAACAATACCATTTGGAAAGAAACAACCCATTATTCGAGGACAATCTCGACAATGGAGAGGAAGGCAATCAGGATCCTCCAGAAGAGTCTGACGATGAGGAGGAGGAAGAAGCCATGCAGAATAGGTACAAACCTCGGTTCAAGGAGACAGATTTCAAGATTGACATCAATGCCAACAATTTTGAACTGAAGACCGGATTGGTACAGATGGTGCAACAAAACCAATTCGGAGGAAGAGCTACCGAGGATCCCTATGCACATTTGGACAAATTCATTATGCTCTGCAATACTGTGAAAATTGGAGGAGTCAGCAAGAGTGCCATCCGAATGCGTCTGTTCGCATTCTCTCTGAGGGATAAGGCACAGTCATGGTTCACTGCACTGGACAAAGGAAGCATAAGTACGTGGACCGAACTGAGAAACGAGTTTCTAGGGAACTTCTTCCCACCGACTGTTATTCGGCAAAGACGAAAAGAAATCATCAGGTTCGCTCAAAGGCCTGATGAAAGCTTCAGCGAGACATGGGAAAGATTCAAGGACCTACTGAGAGCCTGTCCCGGACATGGTTTTCCGCCGGGAGAACAAGCTGAAGCATTCTATGAAGGGCTCAACGATAAAACAGCCAAACTGGTGGACACCACACTTGGAGACACGGTCATGACAAAAAGTGGGAAAAAGGCCATCGAGTTCTTCCAAAAGATGGCCAACAACACTCAACGGTGGTCCACAAGCCGAACTCGGCCTGTGAAAGCTGTAGAGAATGTGGTGGAAAAAGCTGTGGAAAAAGTTGCCGAGCAACCAAATTTGGCAGCCGAGCTGAAAAAGCTCAGGGAAGAGTTCGCTAACCTGAAGCAAGAAAAAACGATTGCTGCAGTTGAAGCAGCGCAGGGGCCAATCGAGGAGAACAATGCAGAGGTGAATTTTGTTCAGAGGAATGGTTATCAGAACAATTATCGAGGTGGTTACCAGCACCACAATCAACAGAATAACCAGCCCTACAATTACAATCACGCAAGGAATCATCCTGGATTCTCTTATGCAAATCCTCAAGCTGCAGAGCAACCACCACCAGGATTTGTCGTGCAAAACGGAGAAGTGGTAGAGAAGAAGAAGCCAAATCTCGAGGAGATTTTAGCTAAGTTCATGGAAGGCTCCACAGATACAGTGACTAAGTTGAAACAGGAGATTTCGGGGGTAAACACAAAGGTCGATCAGGTGCAAAAGCACGTGCAGATCATTGAGAATTAAGTCAGCCAGATCGCAGATGCCCTTGGGACCAAGCACAAGCCGGGGCAACTTCCGAGCAACACCCAGGTCAATCCCAAGAATCAGAATCAGAGGAATCAAGTGAACGCTATCACTCTGAGAGGGGGCAAAACCTATGAAGGGCCTGAACAAGCAGAAACAGGGGCCCGAGATGAAGAAGAATCCGAAGAAGAGGCCGAAATCGCCCCAGGCGAAGCTCCATCGATCGACGGAGCATCCTCGTCGATCGACGGAGCCCCAAAAGACACATCGATCGAGCCTGATCAGCATCGATCGACGGCTGCCCCTCAACCGCCAATAAAGAAACCGCCTCTGCCGTATCCGCAGCGGTTTGCCAAGACCAAGAAGAACGAAAGATATGCACGATTTCTGGAGACAATGAAGAAGGTGCATATCAACATTCCATTGGTAGAAGCTCTTCAAGGGATGCCCGGGTACATCAAGTTTCTGAAAGACATGGTCTCCCAGAAAAGACCGTTCTTGGAGCATGAGACGGTCAACCTGTTTGAAGAGTGCAGCGCCATCATCCAAAAGAAGTGCCGATCAAAAGGGAGGACCCAGGTTCCTTCACAGTCTCTTGTGTCATCGGAGGTGAGACCTTCGGAAAGGTTCTTTGTGACTCGGGGGCATCAATCAATCTGATGCCGCTTTCAATCTTCAAGCGGCTAAAGATCGGCAGCATCAAGCCCACGACGATCTCACTGCAGATGGCTGATCGATCAGTCTCCTATCCGAAGGGCATTGTTGAAGATGTGCTGGTGAAGGTCAAGGATTTCATAATCCCAGCCGATTTTGTGGTACTCGATATGGAGGAGGATCGAAATATTCCTCTAATCCTTGGGAGACTGTTTCTGAAAATCGGAGGGGCATTGATCGACATCCGAGATGGCAAGCTGACATTCCGAGTGAACAATGAGTCCGTCACATTCTCAATTTACAAGGCAATGCAGAAGCACGACGATGGAAGTTATGCAGAAGAATGCCACATGATCAATTGCTTCAGCCCGGTAATGTCTTCCCCTTTCACCTGCCTCAAAAGTGAGCCGGGCTACCTGGAGAACTGCCTGCAACACTCCCTTTCCTCGTCCACAAATCTGGATGAAGCTACCGAGGGGATCATAGACCTGGTTGTAGAGCTGGACGTGTTCGAAGAAGTAACTCGAGAGAAAGAACTTAAAAGAGAACCGCTGCCCAGCCACTACAGTAATGCTTCGTCGATCGAGTCCACTGACTTATCGAGCAAAGCCACAACAACATCTTCGTCGATCGAGTCTGATGCCTCGTCGATCGATGCTCCGAAACCATTCTCGTCGATCGACGAAGATGCTCTGTCAATCGACGAAGACCTGGAGAAGCCGACCTCCAGCTCTGAACCACCAATTCTGGAGCTCAAGACACTTCCATCACATCTCAGGTACGCATTCCTAGGCTCAGACAGCACTTACCCTGTTATCATTTCTTCTTATCTTTCACAGGGGGAACTTGACAAGCTGTTGCGAGTTTTGCGGACATACAAGCCCGCCATTGGATGGACCTTGGGAGACATCAAAGGAATCAGTCCTTTGCTGTGCATGCACAAGATCATCCTTGAAGAGGATGCGAAACCAAAGACACAAGCACAACGACGTCTGAATCCTATCATGCAAGAGGCTGTCAAGAAGGAGGTTCTCAAACTCCTTGACCATGGCATGATCTACCCGATTTCCGACAGCAACTGGGTAAGCCCTACACAAGTAGTAGCCAAGAAAGGAGGAATGCAAATTGTGAAGAACGATGATGGAGAGGAAGTAGCGCAAAGACCGATCACGGGATGGCGAGTCTGGATTGACTACCGAGCCTTAAACTCCGCCACGTGCAAGGATCATTACCCTCTTCCATTCATTGATCAAATGCTAGATAGATTATCTGGTTATCCTTTTTACTGCTTTCTTGATGGTTACTCAGGGTACAATCGATAGCTGTGGCGCCGGAAGATCAACACAAGACGGCATTCACATGTCCATATGGAGTATTCGCCTACCGACGGATGCCCTTTGGATTATGCAATGCACCGGCCACCTTCCAGCGATGCATGACAGCGATCTTCCACGACCTCATCGAGAACATTATGGAGGTATTTATGGATGATTTCTCAATTTTTGGTAGCTCATTCGATGTTTGCTTGCAGAATCTGGCTACTGTACTTCAGAGATGCACTGAGACAAATCTATGCCTCAATTGGGAGAAATGCCATTTCATGGTGAGGGAAGGAATCGTGTTGGGACATCGAGTGTCAGCCGAAGGATTGGAGGTAGATCAAGCCAAAGTGATAGCCATTGAGAAGATGCCACCACCAACAAACGTCAAAGCCGTCCGAAGTTTCCTAGGTCATGCAGGATTCTATAGGAGGTTCATCAAAGACTTCTCAAAGGTATCCCGGCCACTGTGCAACTTTTTGGAGAAGGATGTGTCCTTCGTGTTTGATGAAGAATGTCCGAAAGCATTCGAGAGATTGAAAGAAACGCTGGTAACTGCACCAGTCCTGACTGCGCCAGATTGGGATGAGCCTTTCACATTGATGTACGACGCCAGCGACTATGCGGTTGGAGCAGCTTTGGGCCAAATAAAAGGAAGACTCTTCCATGTTATCCAATATGCCAGCAAAAGTATGAATCCAGCTCAGTGCAACTACACCACGACGGAAAAAGAGATGCTCGTGGTTGTGTATGCGTTCGACAAGTTCTGGCCTTATCTGATAGGCTCAAAACCAATTGTCTACACCGACCACGCAGCAATCAAGTACTTGTTTGCAAAACAAGATGCCAAGCCCAGACTGATTCGGTGGATTCTGTTGTTGCAAGAGTTCGACTTGGAGATCAAGGACAGAAAGGGAAGCGAGAATGTCATCGCCGACCACCTGTCGAGGCTTGAACCGCCATTCAAGGGGGACGATCAGCAATTGACAATCCGAGAGACATTCCCCGACGAATAGGTCTATGCCTTGAGGGACATGAAGAAAATGTATGAATCCAAAACTCCGTGGTTCGCAGATTTCGCCAACTTCTTGGCCAGTGGTGTACTTCCTCCGGATTGCTCCCCTTACGCAAAGAAAAAGTTTCTGCACAACGTCAGATTCTACTATTGGGAGGATCCCTACCTGTGGCACAGATGTGCTGACGGCGTCATTCACCGCTGTGTACCCCAGTCCGAGTGGCACAAAATCTTCGAGGCATGCCATTCATCTCCTACCGGTGGACACCATTTGGCCAACCGGACTGCCTTCAAAATCCTTGCATGTGGATTCTATTGGTCTTCCATCTACGAAGTCGAGGATGGATAACGGGATGTGATCGATGCCAGAGGACTGGCAACATTTCGCGAAAGAATGAGATGCCACAGACACCGGTGATTGAAGTTGAAATATTTGATGTCTGGGGGATCGATTTCATGGGACCCTTCCCGAAATCGCAAGGATTCACATACATCCTGTTGGCAGTTGATTATGTATCACGGTGGGTCGAAGCCATTCCGACAGCCACCAACAACTCCAAAGTCGTTATCAAGTTCCTGAAGAAGCTGATGACAAGATTCGGAATGCCAAGAGCCCTGGTCAGTGATGGGGGATCACACTTTTGCAACAGATGGCTCTCATCTCTCCTTGCCAGATACGGAGTAAAGCACCGTGTCACCACTCCATATCACCCTCAAGGAAACGGGTTGACGGAATTATCCAACAGAGAAATCAAGCAGATATTGGAGAAGACGGTCAAGCAAAGAAAGGATTGGGCGGCAGTTCTCGATGATGCACTTTGGGCATACCGCACCGCCTACAAAACACCGATTGGGACTTCTCCGTATCAGCTGATCTCCGGAAAATCATGTCACCTTCCTGTCGAGATGGAGCACAAAGCTTGGAGGGCGGTGAAAGAATTGAATTTGGATTGGAAGACAGCCGCAGAAGACCGCGCCATGGCACTGAATGAATTAGAAGACTTTCGGGATGAGGCCTATGAGAACAACATCATCTACAAGAATCGAGCGAAGAGATTCCATGACAAAAAGATCCGCTCGCATGTCTTCCATTCAGGTGATAAGGTTCTCCTTTTCAAATCCCGTCTTTGATTCATGCCCGGAAAGCTACAATCAAAGTGGGTCGGACCATACACCGTGATCTGCCAGTTTATGAACGGTGTAGTTGAATTAGCCGGACAAGATGGAAAGACCTTCAGAGTGAACGGGCAAAACCTGAAACCGTACTACACCCCTCTTCAGATTGGAGCAGTGGAGAAGTACTACTTGAACCGCCCTTAAAAGTCAGGTATTGTCGAGCTAGCGACAATAAACCAAGCACTGGTTGGGAGGTAACCCAACAGTTTCCTGTTTTATTTCTTTTATTTTTTGAGTCAGTTCAGTTTCGTTTTTTTTCAAAATTGTGTCGAGTCCAGTCGGGCCACGACGATCGTCAGAAATTGGCATCGAACGACGAGGAAAAACTTCCGCGTCGATCAACGCCATTTCTCGTCGATCGACGAGGAAAAATGGGCTTCGTCGATCGACAAAGACCCCTCGTTGATCGACGCGGTCGGTTCTGGGCCGCGAACAGAGACGGGTTTTTAAACCCCCTCACCTCATTTTCTTCCTCACAAACACAAACACACGCACGATTTTTTTCTCTCCCAACCCCACACTCGAACTTTTCTCTCTAAAATCATCAAAATCAACCACGGTATGTATATTAACACTCTCGTTTTCAATTATTTCACATGATTTGAAGGATTTGAGCATGATTTGTGACAAAAATTGAGTTTGGAGCCCTTGTGTTCATTTTTGCAATTTTGTCGATTTCGTTGCTATTCGTGGTGATTACTCGATATGGTTTGTGGTTTCATCGATATACTTGCTCGTGATTGATTTGTGCTTGAGTTTTATTGAATTTTTCATACGAATGTTTGGGGGGGAATTTTTCTTGTTTGGGTGATTTTCTAGCTTTATTATTTCTGGACCAAATTCTGTCAAACGTGATGATAATAGGCTAGAATTGAGAGTGAATTGCATGAATGTCAAACCAATTTTGCATGGGTACATCGATTTCTTTGGATTTTTGCTCAAATTGGATATGCTTGCATTGGGATTTTGTGAAGAAGGGTGATGAATTTTGACAAATCCTTTCACTACCCTTGCAGATTGACAATGGACTTCCAACCTACATTCACCAAACGGTCTCATCAGAAGCGTTACGAGAAGTTCTTGGGGGAAGAGTTTGCGATTCGGCAGACACTCTATCCCTGCCCGGAGACAATGCATCTGTTGGGTATTCGTGACGATGTTGAGAACCTCTTGGAGAGGATTGGTTGGGGTGCGTGGGTGACAGGTCGTTGGCCAACTTATCCAGCATTGGTCTTGGAGTTCTTTGCATCTCTCCGAGTCTTTGAGGTAGAGCCAGGAGCAGAGCCTACCACAATTGGATTCCAGCTGATGAACAAGTACCACGAGCTCCCAAGAAACAAGCTCGAGGAAATTTGGGGAGTCTACGCAGGGGGAGATGGTGTTCCCCCCCCAAGCTTTGACAGTGCTCGCTTTTGGTCCTAAATCGCTGCAGATGCCAGCGACGACTTGCGCGTGTTCGACTCGGGGAATTTGAAGGCTTCTTCCATCGACAACCCTATTTTCAGATACATCCACAGATGTATGGGGGTGTCGATTTCCGGCAGGCACGAGAGTGGCAAGGTCAAAATTGGAGAACTCTATGCCCTCTACTGCATGCTGACGGAGGGAAAGTTCAGCTTCGGAACGTTTGTCATGGACTTTTGGAGGAAGCAAATCAAGGCCAAGAAAGGAAACATTTAGAGCGGGGGGTTGATCACCCCGATTGCAGATTTTGTGGGGATTGACTTATCACAGTTTGAGGAGCTCGATGATGACAACCGAGGTCTTGGCACGGTGGCTTTGGTGAGGATGATGATGATTTTGCCGCGGGAGAGAGGTTGGTCCCTACGGATGTCCAATGGAGACCGGTTTCCACTGCCGAACCGGTACCTCACACACGTCACCGATTATCACTTCCGTGATAAATGGTTGATGAGCACCCCCGCACACATGAGGTTGATGACCGGTGCACAAGGAGGTCCAGGCACCTCCAAACTCCGACACCGACCACTGACCCGGCCAGACCAGAGTGAACCACAGCCGCCCCCAGAAGCTGATGATGAGGACGAGGACGAGGATGACGAGGGAGGACAACACATTTCTGATCAGACTGGTGGACAGCCGCCACACCATTTTGCGGGAGAGTCTTCATCTTCCGGGGTGGATCTGGCGACGATCTACCGGTACATGCAGTAGCAGGCTGATTTGCAGGCAAACTTCCAGCGGAATGTGAACACGAGGTTGGATAACCTCGATGTTCAGATGTGGCAGCTGCTCCTCAACACGCAGCCTCAGTCCAGTTCCCAGCCCCAGCAGAGTGTTCGACAGGACCCCCGCCGCCGACTGCCAGTGTGGGCATCTTCCGATGTTCAGATGGAGGATCCTTCCGATGAGGAGGAATGAGGTATCGTTTCTCTTTTTCCTTATCTAACTTTCAAACTTTTCCACTCCTTCGAGTGAATAAGTTTGGGGGGATGATGATAGGAAAAGGGAAACATTTGTTTGTTTTCAATTTTTTTTTTGATTTTTCATTGTTTTTTATGTTTTTGTTTTCGAATTTGAACCATCACCATCCTTGTTCTTTTGCTTCAGTGTGAACAATCTGCAAGGCTTTTTACTTAAAATTAATATTTTTGAACTCTTGATTTGTGGTACTTGTTCTAAGTGAATAGTCTGAGCATTGTTTAGGAGCTTTTGAACATAGGACAGTCGGAACTTTTTGATTATGATGGTGTTATGACTACTTACTTGTCTTTGGTTGAACTAGAATTATTGATTGATAATCGAGATATTTGCTGATTAAGAATGATAATCTGTGTGATAGAGTAGCTGATGATAGAAGCTGCTTTGTTTGATATGTTGATCTTTGAAACTTAAATCTTTGCATGATGACTATTCAAAATCGGTTAATTATTAAGGAGCAACGAAATTTCTACCTTGTGAGATTTGTGCCAATTGTTTTCGTTTGATGAGTGACAAAGTTGTTAGATTTATTTCCTAGAATTTGACGAATTTCTCTCTTGAGATTGCATTAAGTGTGGTAATAGGGTGAAAATGATTTTAGGCATGTTCTTTCGTAGCCCATCTCCCATACACTAACCTTAAATCTTCACTTGTAGCCCCTTTGAGCCTTGAATGAATTTTTTCTTTGATTAGAAGGGTTGATGAATGAGATGATTGTGATTTATTGGATGGTGTGAATTGTGGGAATGTGATGAGAGGCCATGTGCGAAAAAAAAAAGAGAAAAGAAAGAAATTTTGATTTGAGGGTTTCTATGGGAAAAGTTAGAAAAGAAAAAAAAAATATGAACATTAGTGAAAAAAGAGAAGAAAAAAAAGTGAGGGAAACTTTCTTATGTTGTTCATAAAGCAAGTTCTTAGGAACCCCGAGAATGATGAAAAGGAAAGAAAGGAAAAGAACAAGATTGTGTGTGAAAATAGAAAAAAAATGATGTGGTTATGATATGTTTGAGTCTTTGGGTTTCATTGAAATATTTTGAGTCACTTAGCCAAAAATATCCTACCTATTAGGTAAGCCACATTACAACCAAATGAAAACCTTTCTGATTCCCTGAAAAACCGCACTAACAAGCAGTGGAGAGATGAGAAATTTGTCAAACCTATGGTGAAATAAACTAAAACTTTGATTGTGTGAAATTTCAAAACCCTTTTTGCTTGATTGAGCGATGAGTGCAAACACTGCCCGGTGAGGTTTCTCCTTAATAGTTTACCAATGAGAATTTGTTTGAATTGCATGATTTATGTGAATGAGTGAAACATAGCTTGCAAAAGAGGCTTGTGAGGCCTTGCACACTTGTATCTGCACTTTTATTAGAATCCTTTTCTGTAAATTGATCGAGGACGATCAATGGTTTAAGTTTGGGGGAGTTGATAAGTTAGGATTTTCACCAACTTATCTTATAGTTCTTTAACTGATTGTGTAGTGTTTAGATCGTTTTTGTACTTGTTTTCATGCATGAATTGGATTTTGTACTTGGAATGTCGTGTTTGATGAATCGTGCAGGTTTCTAGTCGAAAAACAGAGGAATCAGGATCCAGTGCTCGAGACCTCGTCGATCGACGAGGACCCTTAGTCGGTCGACGAGGCATGTTGTTGCCAAACGATCGACGAAGCAAAGGAGAAGGCGATCGATGGAAGAAGGAGACCTCGTCGATCGACGTCGTTCAGAAGCGATCGACAAGGCAAGAAGTTGAGACGCGATCGACGCCAATCAGACGCAGTCGATGCGCACGCGGAAATCCTGTTTCTTATCTGATTTGGAGATAGAGGCATATCTAATCCTAGAATACTGCTAGATACATCTTTCATCTATATAAGTTCATGTAAATTTTGACTTCTACCGTAGAGAGACTAGAATTAGAGAGAGAAAGTTAGAGCAATCATTAGAATATTAGAGTTGAAGAATTTTTATGTTTGAAGACAAGTTTTCACGAGAAGATTTCCGGATTCCAGTTTTTATGCAATTCAGGTTGTATTTTTCTTTGATGAATATTACCATGAATATGTGTAACTAAATCCCTTCTCAGATTCTAGGGTTTCGAACTATCGTTGTATGCATGTTGTGATTAATTGAATTATTTTCCCTTTCCCTTCGTAGTTTGTGAAATCTAGTTTTATTCTTAATCTTTAAGTATGTTGGCCACAACTTAGGATTACTAGTTGAATTCTAGAGACGTAACTGTAATAGTTTTCAATCGAAAGAGATTTTCACAATATCATCTGATTTCTTGTCGTAACTGAAGGAGATTAATTGTAGGAATAAATCTGTAGATCTTTGGAGTTAGTTAATTTATCTTGAGACCGAACGGAGATAGGTAGTTAATTAATCTACTTTACGAATTGTCCAACAAAGAAGTTCGTAATACTTTTCTGATGTTTCACTACGAAGAGGAATTAAAATTGGGAATTAATCGATTCGTTCATACATGTTATACTTGATAGGTAGATATCCCTGTAATCTGTGCCTCTCTTATTTGACTTCAAAAGCTTTTCAATTTTCCTGTTTAATTTTTGACAGCAAAGATTGCGATTTTCAAAACAACCAAAACCTTTTCATTCGATTTTCCTAATCAGTATTTTCAAGAACGTCTGACTTAGTACTTCAAGATTTTTCGTTATTTCTTTCCCTGTGGGATCGATAATTTTATTTGCCACTATATTATTAGCTTTGCTAAGTCACTGTTAAATAATTTTAGTGATCAACAACACACATCTTTTTAGAAATAAGGCTTATCATAATCAGAAATGTAATTTGGTTTTACAAACTGTGAGAGTGAAACAAGTGTAGATACCAAAAGGATGGATTCACATGACTAACCCTGTAGGACCCGAAAGGATACGGGGACCTAAATAAATTTTTTCTGTGTTGCAGAGTAGGAATCCGCTGAAGAAGTCAAGAAAATGGATATTGGACAGCGGATGCTCAGCCCATATGATAAGAGAAAGAGGACTGATCAAGAACCTGGAATGTATGAAGGAGTAACTGTCAGCTTCGGAAACAAGGCCACAGGTCAAGTGATTGGAATATGATACATGGAGCACAATGGGATAATCATTCAAAACGTATCCTTGGTCATGAATCTGAAACACAATCTCCTCAGTATAAGTCAATTGAGTGAAAGTGGCTAAATTGTCAGATTTGAGAAATCATAATGTCAAATAATAGACAAAGAGTCATGCAAGATCTTAATCAGAGGAATCAGAAGAGGAGGCCTCTACAACGTAGACTGGTCCAGTGGAGTAAAAGGGACATGCCTCATAGCAATCAACTCCTCAGAAGCTGTAAATTAGCTTTGTCACAAGAGACTTAGCCATTTAAACTTCAATTCGATCCGACATCTAGCGAAGCATAAATTAGTGGAAGGACAGCCAGATAGAAAGTTTCAGAAAGTAGGAGTATGCAAAGCTTGTCAGTTCGGGAAACAGACAAAAGCCTCCTTCAAGACCAGGCCAGTTACAACAAGCACAAAGAGAATACTAGAGCTGCTTCACATGGATTTGTTTTGTCCAGTCACCCCACCCACAATTGGAAGAAGAAAATATACATTAGTAGTTGTTGATGATTACTCTAGATATACATGAGTGGTGCTACTCAAGTCCAAGGATGAGGTCAAGATTCACCTACCAGAACTAATCAACCGTCTTCAAAATGAAAAGGGATTAAAAGTGAAGATGATAAGGTCAAATAATGGAACAGAATTTTGCAATGGAACTTTAATGGACTTCTGCGTTGAGCTAGGAATTGGTTATAAGAAGTCTGCTCCAAGAACTCCTCAGCAAAATGGTCTCGCGGAGCGAAGGAACATGACTCTCAAAGAAGCAGTGAGAACCATGATGGCAGAAACTGACATTGCTAAAGGATTCTGGGGAGAACCCTTGATGACAACTTGCTACACACAAAATAGACGTGCATTCAACATACGACTTCACAAAACTCCCTACGAGATCTACAATGGTCGTAAGTCTTCTATATCTCATCTTCATGCTTTCAGTTCTCCATGTTATATTCACAACAAGGGGAAGTTTAAGTTGAGTATGTTCAGCCCCAAGGCTGATGATGGTGTGTTCCTTGGCTATGGATATCCATCATACAAGGGATATAGGGTACTCAACAAGACAACCCAGATTGTGGAAATAACATGTCATGTTGTTTTTTATGAAGCTACTCTAGTGCGCAGGAATCTCCAAGAACTAAGTCTAGGAAATCATGAGATCAATGATGTCAATGAGGAACCTAAAAATGACCTTGATAATAATCAGACGGTTCTTCCGACTAGATCAATGAGTGATATACCTGAGACTCCAGTTTTCTCGATTGAACTCCAAACAGTTGAGAGGGCCGATGATGCAAGTTTCATCACTGAGGCCTTAAGAGACACACAAATAGATGAGTCATGTGAAAAGAAGCCTCCAGAAGCACAGAATGCGACCTCAGAAGGAGATCGAGCTGAACCCGACGAAGCCAACTTTGAGGACACCAAGGAATCATCAACCTCGGAGGAGTCACCTGTTGTTCACACTTCAGAAGCAGTTCAGGTTGCAGTTCCAAAGCAAGGAGATGAAGGAGCCTCTGAAGAAAGGGAGGAAGCAGTTCCAGAACCAGAAACTGAACCATTTCAAGAGGAATATCCTACAGTTTCTGAAGATCTAGCTGTCCACACTGAAGCCAAACCAGTAAAGAAACCCAGCTGGTTCAGAGATCATCCCAAGGAAGCCATCCTTGATGATATTGGAAATCCAGTTCGAACCAGACAAGGCACAACCTTAATGTCTTGTTTCCTATCTCAGATCAAACTTGTAAAGATCACAGAAGCTCTTCAATCTACAGACTGGATAAATGTGATGCAAGAGGAACTAAATGAGTTCGCTCGCAACAATGTGTGTTATCTTGTGAACAGACCTACACATCAGTCTGTAATTGGTACCAAGTGGGTCTTTAAGAATAAAAGAAATGAGACCGGTACCATTGTTCGAAACAAGGCAAGGTTGGTTGCAAAAGGTTATGCTCAATGTGAAGGAATAGACTTCGATGAGACATTTGCACCAGTAGCCAGACTGGAAGCAATTCAACTATTCCTAGCGTATGCAGCCTATCACAACTTCACAGTCCTTCAAATGGATGTGAAGAGTGCCTTCCTCAAGGGCGAATTAAAGGAAGAAGTCTACATCAAACAACCCCCAAGTTTTGAGCTAGGAAACCAAGTCTACAAGCTAAGGAAAGCTTTATATGGACTAAAGCAAGCACCTAGAGCATGGTATGAAACTCTCTCGCAGTTTTTGCTCAAAAGTAGTTTTGAGAAAGGTGCCATAGATCGAACTCTATTTAAGATAAAGGATGGAGAGGAAATCCTACTTGTTTAGATCTACGAAGACGATATCATCTTCGGAAGAAAAAATACCAAGCTATGTGAGAAGTTTGCCCAGCTGATGCAGAACAAGTTTCAGATGAGTATGATGGGCAAAATGACATATTTTCTTGGTCTGCAAGTTGATCAGTCTGACGAAGGAATCTTCATTAGTCAGAAGAAGTATACTCAGAACCTGATCAACAAGTTTTGTCCAGAGAAGACAAAATCACTAAGGATTCCTATGAGCACCAGTTCTCAGATCACTCTCGATGAAGAAGGAGAATCTGTCAATCCAACAGCTTATAGAGGAATAATCGGATCCTTACTGTATCTAACTGCCAGTCGACCAGACATATCTTATGTTGTAGGAGTATGTGCAAGATTTCAGGCGAATCCCAAGAAGTCCCACATGGATGCGGCAAGGAGAATTGTGAGATACCTAAAGAATACAGAGTCTATAGGTATCTGGTATCCCAAAGCTGATGGAATTATGCTGAATGGATTCTCTGATTCAGATTTTGGAGGCTGCAGAATCAACAGAAAGAGCACAAGTGGAACCAGTCAGTTTCTAGGACATAAACTGATTAGTTGGTTCAGCAAGAAATAGCATTCAGTAGCTACATCAACCACAGAGGCAGAATATGTAGAAACAGCCAGCTGTTGTGCTCAAGTGCTTTGGATAAAGCAGCAGCTTAAGGACTATGGAATAGATACAGGGTGCGTCCCTATCTACTATGATAGCAATAGCGCAGTTTCTATTTCGAAGAATCCAGTTCTACATTCAAGGACGAAACACATTGATATTCGTCATCACTTCATCCGAGATCACGTCGAAAAGGAGGATGTCTCGGTGGAATATATTAGAACTGATGATCAGTTAGCGGATATATTTACCAAACCGCTTGATATTTTCTTTCTTTGTCTATGAGTTGGAAATAAATAGGGGAATCAACTCTTGTCCATGAGAGTGGGTTGGGATTTGTTTGAGAAGGATAAGATATTATTAGAAGGGTAAAAGCAAAAGAAAAGGTTGGGCTCTAGAAAATTGAAAAGAAAAAAAAATAATGTGTTGTTGTGTTTGTTAATCCTTATAAGCTCAAATGTATAATCAAAATTGTTTAGAGCATAAAAGGATGTGTGAAAAAAAAAGAGAGAGAAAATATGTGAATAAAAGAGCCATGAGTTGTGTTGGAAATCTAAGGAGTTGGGTAGATGTTCTTAGAAAGTGGATTGATTGATTGAGGATTACTTGATTGATTTTAGTCACTTGGCCAAATATTTCCCTACCCTTCACAAAAGCCTACATTACAACCTTGAATAAAGTCCTTTCTGATCTTAGACTTGTGTGCACATATTTGCAGTGGAGATTGAGATTATTTGCAAGCCTATGGTAGAACTTGATTTTCATGACTTGTGTGTGATCTCATAATTATCCTAAACACTAGAGTGAGTGAGCGAAACACTTCCCATGTGAGTCTTCCACGGTTTACAGATTTTCTGATTCTTTCAAAAGTGTTGATCTCTAGTGGATTTACGAGTTTGAATGTGATGAATCTTGTGAGGCATTGCACTACTCTTCTGCTTGAACTTTTGATTCTTTCTTTTGTTGATTGAGGACAATCAAGTGTTTAAGTCTGGGGGGTTCATAGGCTCAAAATGGCTGACTAGGGATAACATTTAATTAGGACAGTGTATGGGAAAATAGGCTAAACAAAGATGGCCTAAAATCACTTCCTAAACCTGTGCACACTAGCAGTCTTGAAAGAGAAACAGAGCAAGTTCTAGAGAAACTCAAAATTGCAGACACACTCACAATCGAATTTCAGGCTAAAAAACTCACACTTAGGACAATTTTTCTTCCAAAGTAAACATCAAATCATCATCTATCTCATGCCAACGCAAGTATCAAAACAAGTAATCATGCGGTATTCACATTCATAGGCATACTCAACCACTATCACAATCAACGCAAACTAAAGTCAATCAATTCTCATCTCGCATCAAAGTCCTAGGGTTCAATCATGCTCAAATTCCCACAATCTCGCGTTTTATTCAAAAATTTTATTCATGCAGAAATTTAAATAAAGCAAATAAAAGATAGAAAAGAGTTTCAAAACCCTTAAATCTTCATCCCCCCAAACTTATTCGAAAGTCAGAGAGAATAAGTTCAGATTCAGAGTTCGAAAATGTACCTCACTTGTTGGCCTCAGACACCAACTTTTTATCCTTCATCTTCAGACTCCTGACCGGCGTGGATTTTGGGCTGTTGGCACTCCATCTCGGCCGTGGCAATCTCTATCTCGGCCGGGATGGAGCCTTCTTGTCGACCTCTGTCTCGGTCGAAGTATCCCACATCTCGGTCCTCTGTCTCGACTGTGGCAAACTCTGCCTCGGCTGGGACAGACTTAATTTTTTTTCAAAAGGAAAACAAAAGTGAAGTAACAGTAATAAAAATAAAAATAAATCGAAGATAATAAAACGGAAAAGGGAAAAATTTGAAAACACAATGGGTTACCTCCCATTCAGTGCCTTATTTACCGTCATGGCTCGACTTTACCTGTGAATCTCATCAAGGAGGCTGTAATATGTATTGCAACAACCGCATCAACTGAATGTTCGATGGAGCCGAGTAGGCGGTCTTGCAATCAAGATAGTATGAATCAGGAGGCTTCAGTTTGTTTCTTTTTGCAATGGCCTCCAAATCCTTCAGAAATTCCCTTTGGTCCACTCCTTTGTCTTTCGCTTGATAGCCCTCTCCTTTGTGTACTGGAGTGACCACATCAATTGAATCAGACAGCTCAGCCTCAACTTGTTCTTCTTGGTTTTCAGCCACTTTCACTTTAATGTCCTCCTTGACTATGCATGCTTCAGTGTCTGGCTTCACTCTGGACAGGATGTCGTCAATGATTGATTCATTAGCCTTTATGACTTTGTTTCTCTCATTGATCCATGCTGATGATGGCTGGACTCTGGACAAGACTTCATCAATGATTGACTGCTTGGGCTGAGCCGGATTAACCTCTTGAAGTGCAACTTGCCTCTCTTGTATTTCTCTCAATTCTTTCCTCAGTAGATAGGCTTCAGTAACCAGTATTCGTTGCTCTTCAAGAGTCAGATCGACATCATTCACCATCTTCTCCTCATTCCTCGTATTTTTACAACTGCGCAGAAAACGAAGAAAAAATCAGGCCATCTCGGCCGGGATGGTGTGTATCTAGGCCGAGATGGAGAAAAGCGCCTCGACCGTGGTGGGACTCACCTCGACCAGGATTGAGATTTTCGTCTCGACCGTGGTGGGACTCACCTTGGCCGAGACAGACACGACTCAAACACACACGCACACAAAAAAAAAAACAGAACTGACTCGAAAATTAAAAATAAAAATTAAGAAAATACAACCCAATCCAGAAGTTCTTCAACTTTCCAGTAACGACTCGCCGTCTGACTATCCCCGGCAACGGCGCCAATTTTGATCGATGCTAAATCTGCATACAAATCATAGCATAGAGCAAATAGATTTATAAAACCCAAAGGTTGTCGAACCCACAGGGATAGTGCAATGAAGGAAAATCATGTACTGGATATGGTTTTCAGATTTTTTGTTTGGGCAAATCAAATTTGAGGTTTTTGGTTTTTCCAAAAGAAATAATTAAAGAGAGAAATTCAAATATTAAAAAGCACAGATTCTAGGGAAATCTACCAAACTGATCAACATGCAAGAAACAAATATTCAAACCCATAAAAGATAATTTTGGTGGAAAATCTGTTAATGTGGAATTAATTCCTTGGTCGGGCAATTAAATCCTAAATTACTAACTAGTGGTTATCTCCTCTCGGTCTCAAACACACAAAGTTAATTAATTTCATAAAAATCCAGATTAATCCTACAATTAAAATCTTATTGGTCGGACAGATAATCAAAAGTATTAAACCCTAACTTCCTGTTACTAACCTTCACCTCTCGGTCCTTCGATGAGAATAGATTTTAAATAAAACATAGGATTTAAACCAATAAAAGGGTTTGAATTATTGAATCAAAACATGTATCACAGAAGGAGAAACCCTAGAACCTGTTTGGGGTTCTAGCCTAACATATTAAAGATAAACATTGCAGGGAAAAATAAAGATTGCATTAAAAAGTAAAGGTTCAACAAAAAGTAAAGAGGAATTCTAAAGAAAACAGAAAATAAAGGTGTAAAACTGTAAAGGGTGAGAGAAAAGCTAAAAAGAGGGTTTCAAAACTAAAGGGGGCCTTTAATTCTGAGCTATTGAAGAGTTTATATAGTAGTAGGGTTGAGGCCTTGGATGCATATCTTCAAAAGGTATGATTTATTGCTTCCAAATTGATGTATATCTTGTTCCCCAAGCAATTCTCGCCCAAAATATGTGAAAATCTCGCAGAATCTCGCCAAAACAGTCTGTCTCGGCCGAGATGGCCCTTGCCACGGCCGAGATGGATGATTCGGCCCGGCCAAGATGGCTTCATTTCGGTCGAAACAGAGACGTTTCCGCCACTTCCGACCCTTCTGCGCAGTCTCACGGTTTTGGCCATAACTTTCGTATCCGAACTCCGATTGATCCGATTCTAGTTGCGTTGGAAAGCTAATTCAAAGATATTTCAAATGAAATGCTCCATTAGCTCAGATTCCATCGGTGGAAGAAATAGTGACTGTTTCTTTGAACATCTGCTGCTTTCGGTACGGGTTCTCCGTTGGATTTGGCCTAAAACCTGCGAAATCTTACCATGGCAAGCGTAACACCCTCTAATATACACTCATGCTCAGTTTATTCAAGAAAATGTACTAAAATGCATAAAAGAAAAGAAAAACAATGCGATAAGAGAGTAGAAAAACGAGCTTATCACCGCTACCTGAGGCTCGCTTCTATGAGCTATGCATCAAACTAGGTCTTCAAGAGTTAGATGACGTCTCAAGAGAAGGAGACGATAAATGACCAAGGCAACAACTGGTTAATTTCAATTGATTATTATGGCGATTAAGTCAATCACAGCTTGTTAAGTGATTACCGTTCGCTAAAGAAAAACGAAAGAAAATAAGGGTTCTTTTATTCATCAAAGCTGGATACAGGGGATAAACGTTCCATCCTGCTCTGCACAAGTAACTACTATTGAAATATGGATTTTACTCATGGAATCAAAGGATACCATGAACAAGAACAACATAGAAGTTACAGAACAAAACATTGATTTTGTAACAGTTTCTTCAAGGATGGAAACAACGATAGGAAGGATAATCATCAGAATCCCTCATACCGGGCCACCCTGTGTTGAGAGAAGGGATCTCTTATTCGAGAATCCAATTCAGTTGCATTCCAAAAGAAATTGGAGTATCAGACAAATTCTCAAAGGCACTTCTCACCTTGTCAAAAATGAATGAGGCCCAATCAACCTCAGCTTCATGATCAACGGCCATCATTGCCTTCCAAACAAGTGGAGAGAAGTCATGCTCCTCCATGGGATTACCAACAATCATATGATTGACAATGTCAAACATAATCTGATATCGGGGCGTCAACCACCGAGAAGAGGCAGTAGGATGGAAATTGACAGTCAAGTTCCTCCATTGATGCCAAGAAGACCATTCTGGGGATGTAACCTCCTTGAGATAATCAATGAGTGGAACACCACTATGTGGGAGTTTGAAACTCATCGCAAAGGAATCAACCGACCAGCGAAGCTGATGATCATTGATGTTGGCAGTGATCTCTCCATCTTCTGTAATGTAGCAGTTGGTGGCCATCGTCTTCAGTGTATCCTCCAAGAATCTATATGGTGCCCTAGTTACAAATCGCTTAAGGCCCACATCCTTGATATTTCTTATTATCGAATTGAACGTCACCGGTCTCGCCAAGAGTTGACTCCCCAGACAGTAAAGATTGAAAATCTTATTTCTCTCAATGAATACATCTCTTGGAGAAATCATGTCTACCTCTACCGAAGGATTTTTCCTTTTGAAATATATCTTCAAAAATGCGAAAAGGGTATGGTATCTGTCGAAGATATGAAGATTGTAGCCGTAGGTGACCGCTCAATTTCTACAGAAACTAGCATAAATTTATATGGAAAGGAAATTGCGTGATGATTTGAAAGGATATCTATCGAATTAAATGCGACACGATGTTTCAGAAAAGTGCACAATGCTCAAGAATTTAGACTCAGAATCTGAGAAGTCAATATCAGCATCTGACAGTCTACGCTGGCCAACTCAGATGATATAGGTGTTCATTCGATCAATCGAAATAGACGAATGACAAAATCAAAATTGATTGAGTAGTACGAATGTTCAGTAAAGGCAGATATGTTCAAAAGTTGGATTATGCAGCAGATAAAGGGGGAACTGTTCATTAAAGTCATAATGAGTACACAGTTCATACACTTAAGAGTTACAGAAAATAGAAAGGACACATCATGAACTGTTAAGTAGCAGGAGTCTAATGGCAGCTGAGGACAACTCATCCGTCAGCAAGGTCTGTAAGGGTAATAGTCAGTTGGCCGCAGTTGCAAACCTGATGTACCCTCAGCCAAAAAGGGGATTCGCCGCTCCATGAGCCAGCTTAGTTGCACGCCATAGGGAATGGGCTCATTCAGCAGATCCTGCATAGCCATCTTCATACAATCAAAGATGAAAGCGGCCTTGTCAACCTCAGCTTGATCCTCGAAAGCCATCATCACTCTCCAAGCAGGTGGAGAGAAGTTTGTCTGTAGCAGAGGGTTATAGAGCACCAACTGGTTAATAATGTCAAACGACATCAAGAGTCATGGACAAAAGTTGGCACAAGGAACTTTCAGATTGAAAACATGATCAGTACCCATCCACTCCCACCAAGACGTCCATTCAGGAGCTGTCTCATTGATTTGATAGTGCAAAACCGGAGTACCATGATGTGGCATCAAGAACTCCCGAGATAAGAAATCTGCAGACAGGGTAAAATCAACTCCATTGAGATTGAAAGTGATATCATCCTCAGAGACAGTAGACTTGTAAAGCATCATCCTGAGCAGATCCTGCTGGAAAGCAGTCGGTCGTACCGTTAGGAAGCGGTCCAAGCCATTCGTCTCCAAGAGGTTAATAGTCTGGTGGTACACATCCTCTGGTAATCTAACACATTCAACATACAACCTTTGACGATCGAAGACCTTGTTTCGGACGATGGTAATTCTAGCCATCTCCTCCGCAATATCCATTAGTTCAACCATTTCAAGGAAAGAATATGGTTAAGAGAAAGGAATAAAAGGAGTCGCTGATTCTATAATTGCTGCCTTGTCAAGAGAGCATTTATAAGGAAACATGAGTCATTTTTAGCACTGCACGTCCTCAGTAAGCAAGGAAATGACATATCAAATCAATGATAAAAGGAATGAAAGACGGATTTAATACTCATTCATCCTTCGGTGTAAATCGCTACTAGGAGATAGATACTAGGTCAGATGTCTATGATTACAGGGAACATCAATAGACCATTGTCTCAATCAATCAGATGTTCAGAATTCATCATTGTTCAGGAGCAATATTCAAAAATTGACTGATCGCAGCAGGAAGAAAACTATCAGGATCTTTATTCATAGGGAAAAAGGTCTCAGTATGCAAAGGAGTAGCAGCTCAGTTTCTTCCTGTGAGATACCGGGTGGATCATCTCATGACACAGCTCAAGGAGAGAGAAAACTGCTGATCACAGCAAAGTGCATTTTCGATCGTCGCAAAGATATCGGCGACACATCACATTAAATGCGGATCAGTACAACGGCGTATTACCCGGTGCCACGTCGTGTTACCATACCTGCTACATAGCTTGCCGGGCGATACAAATAGACGCCAACGCCAGCTTTAATCTTAGTCGTTCACTACAAAGAAGGGTTTTAATCTCAGCCGACGGTTCTAAACCCCTTAAACCCATTACATCGTCCTCTTGAATTCCACACATACAGCCTATCAATCTAGTCAAGATATCTCTAGGGCTCTTTCCAAGATCTTCATATCCAATCACTCATCTCCAGTTTAGGACGAAAAACAAGATCCAAATAATGGATGCCAGTGTCCCTGAGAATACAGAAAACATTGTCTTCACTGAAGAGACTTCCCAAGACGAATTATTTCAGTTAGCAGAAACCTCCAAGGTCATTGATCGACAGACTCTAATACCTTAGGTTGCCAAGGAGAAAATTCTAAACTGGAAGAATTTTCTCTCAATCACCGCAGATGAGGAAATCGCTAAAGAAATTGCTGGAAAGCTAATAAGAGAGAACATGACAGAGTTCCTAACTGCATGTCCTCAACGGTTCAATCCGACTCGGGCTGTCGAATTATACAAAAATGCCACTTTCGACGATAAAGATGACACTTTCTTCCTCACCACGATTGAAGGAAAGAAGATAAAGGTCAACCCTAATTTTGTTGCTGCATGCCTTCACCTACCTAAGGAAGGGGTTCATATCGCCAGCTATCTTCAACACAATAAAGCAGAATTAAAGGCTCACTGGCTTAAATGGAGCCCGAACTGCCCGAGAAGTTCAAACCTGCCACCAAAGTGTCCGAACTTAATCCACTTTTCAAAACTCTCAGTGAGATTGCGCTGAAAATGATTTACTATGGAATTGGGTCATTGTCTGAATTAAGCAGTCCCAAATACTCTCTCATGATGGCACTTGATGATTGCCCTGGAGGAGACTGGGCCACATACATCTTTGGGCGCTTACTGGAGAATGCGAAGAAGAACAAGGATATCCTAATTAAAGGAAAGTTCTCTTCCAGTGTGGGGTTAGGGCTCAAAGTTAGCTACCTTCTTGAGAGGTTCTTAGGAACAAAGGATGAAGGAGAAACTGTTCTATCATCCGACTTCATTCCACCAAAATTTCCAGTATATCGCTTTATTCAAAGGGATAAAGTAGCTACTAGCTTGGACAACATGGAGATAGATGCTGAATCAACTGCCGAACTGAAGACAATTCCAGTAGCTCGCATTGCTGAAATGTCCAAGAAGACAGGCTCTCCCAGTCAAAAGCCTCCACAAAAAGAAAACAGACGGAAGCAAAAACACAGAGCTCACAGCTCAAAGGAAGATTCAAATCAAGATATTCAACGAACTGTTGAACAGCCTCACCATCGCAAGAAAAAGAAGAAGAACAAAGATAAATCAATCACGTCAGTTGCCAGAGAACCGACCTTCGATGTTGCACATGAAGATGAAGGACCAGTTTCCAATCCCCGCGAAGAAGCTCCAAACCAAGAGCTAGGAAGTCCTGCAGCTAGGGGTGTAAATGAGCCGAGCTACTCGTGAGCTACTCGGATATCGACTCGAAAAAAGCTCGTTCGAAATTCGATCATTTAATAAATGAACCAAGCTCGAGCCTCGAACCGAGCTCGTTAACGTTAACGAACCGAGCTCGAGCTTGGATGTACTCGGTTCGCCAAGCTCGCAAACATGTTCGAGTTCGAGCTCGAACCGAGCTCGAACTCGAACATGTTCGCGAGCAGGATCGTTTAATAGGCTCGTTGCTCGCGAGCAGGCTCGTTTATAGGCTCGTGAACAGGCTCGCTTAAGAGATCGCGAGTATGCTCGTTACTGAGTTCGTGAATAGGCTCGTTTATAAGCTCATTTTTATTAAATTATAATATTTATATTTTTTTCTATATTTTTTATTAGTATATAATTATATTTCATATTTGTTTGATATTACTATATCTATATGTCTATAAATAATAATAATAATAATAATATTATGATTAAACATACAATACCATATAAAAAACTTAATTTATATAAAAAAATAAGATAAACATTAATTTAGGAATGAAAATTATTTATATGAGTTATAATTATTTCAAATATAGTTTTGTAGATATATGTATTTTAAAGTTTAACTTAATCAAATTAATTAATTTCATTTACAAATTGAAACAATCCATTTTATGACAAATTTATTTTATTTGTAAATCTAAGAAAAACTTAAACAAAAATATATTATAAATAATCTATATAATTTATAAGCAATGATTATTCGATATTATTGTTACTATATCTAAGTAATATTTTTTATATTCAGTTAATCATTTTTTCATTTAAAAAATATAAATTTTATTATAATTTAATTATTTAATTGAATGTTTCATGTTTGTGATACATGAGACAAATTATATAACTTATGATTATTCGATATACTTTCTACTATATGTTTATATGAACGTCACATTATGCCTAATTTTTTAACAATTAAAAATATATAAATAAAGGATAAATAACATAAACTCAAAAACATATATACATGTATATAAGTTATGATTATTTGATATACTATCTATTATATCCAAGTCACATTCTTGAATATATATGAAGTTAATCATTTTATTTTATTATAAAGACACAAATTTTGTTGCTTTGAGCGAATATTTCTTGTTTGTGATGTACATATACATATATATCAATATAAACCATTATAAATGAAGTATATAAGTTATGATTATTCGATATACTTTCCGCTATATCTAAGTCCTTTTTAAATATTAAGGTAATATTTTATTTTTATGTTAAAAATAAAGTTTTTTATAATCTTATTGCTCTAATTGAATGTTTCATGTTTGTAATGTATACATATATATCTATGTCAACTATTATAAAGGAATTATATAAGTTATGATTATTTGATATACTATCTACTATATCTAAGTTACACTTTTTAAATTTTAGTTACTCATTTTATTTATATTTTATAAATATAAATATTATTATGATTTAATGACTGTAAATCAAGTCAAATCTATTAATTATCTATAAAAACAACTTAAGAACTTCAATAATATATAAACAATTTATATGCGCAATGATTGTTCGATATTATTGTTACTATATCTAAGTCACATTTTTAAATATTAAGTTAATATTTTATTTTATTTTTTAAATATAAATTTTAGTGAATATTTGTGTTTGTAATGTATATATATATATATGTATATATCTATATAAATTATTATAAATAAACTATATTAGTTATAACTATTTTATATACTATCTACTTACTATATCTATTTAAATTATTATAAACTATGTATCTATATAAATATTAAGTTTTAATAATTTGGTCTTATAAAATGTTTAACTTATTTGGTGAAGTTTGATTGTTATGTGTTTGGAGATGGTGAAGTTACGAAAATTTTAACTTGTTTGGAGCAAATTTGTTGAGTGTATAGAAACTTTATTGTTGAATGATTTTATATTATTTGCACTTATTTAACATTTATGATGTAATACAATGTATGTATATTATAAGTTTTGTATTTTATTGGGAAAAAATTTGGAGGTAAACGAGCTCGAACCGAGCTCAAACTCGAGCTCACGAGTTCGAACCGAGCTCGAATTCGAGCTCGCGAGCTTGATAAGTTCTCTAGCGAGTCGAGCTCGAGCCGAGCTCGAATCGAACTCGAGCTCAAAAATTCAAATTTTAAACGAGCTCGAACTCCATATATTTCTCACGAACCGAGCTCGAGCAGCTCACTACTCGGCTCGGCTCGGTTCGTTTACACCCCTACCTACAACGATGAAAGCCTCCTCACCCTCCAGCTCTGACCAAACCACGCCATATCATCCAGAATTGGAAGCAAATATACTCATCATAGATTCAGGGGGAACTGATCACTTACCAGACTATCAAGAGATTACCTCAAGCGCAGTGGCATCGAAGTTAGAGAATATCCTATGAAAAATCTCTGAATATCACACATCACTTCAGCAACTGGACAACCAGCGTCAAGAGCTTGAGAATGAGCAACAAGAAATAAATACTCAACGAAGAAAGATAGACCGCAACGAACAAATGTTCAAGAACCGTCTATCACAACTAGAAAAGGAAGCCGAAACAACAACTGCTGAACTTCAAAGATTACGAGAAGAAGAAGAAGAAGAAAGGATTAAGAGAGAGGCAGAAATAGCAGCAGAACTAAAAAGACAGCAAGAGGCCGAAGCTGCCGAGCTCAAGAGACAAGCAGAAGAGAATGCTGAGCTCAAAAGAAAATCAGAGGAAGCTGCTGAGCTGAAACGTCAACAAGAAGCTACTGAGCTGGTACGTCAGAAACAGGCCAAAACGGATGAGCACCAGAGATTACAGGTCGAAGCCGCTGTCGAGAAGGCCAACCTCGATGCAGCAACCCCAGCACCAAGAAAGGGGGAAGAAACAGAACCATACCAACTTCTTCCTCCACCGGAGATTTCTACTGCCTCCTCTCAAAGTCAAACTAAAGCAACTGTAGATCAATAACTACAGTTGAAAGAGCCTTGTCTCCCGACCCACTCTCAGTAGCAGTTGACTCTCTACCCTACACAGCCCTAAATCAAGCTATAGACCGTCGAGTGGAACAGCAGATGGCTCTTGTTCTTGATATTGTTAAAAAGGGGGAAGAGAGAAGGGATGAGTCGCTGAAGCTGCAGTTGATCTTGTTTGATCAAAAGCGAGAAGAGGAACAACGAAGGCGTAATGAAGAATACATAAAACAGGAAGAAGAACGCAAAAAGGGGGATGAAGATATCAGTATGAAGCTGGATCTTCTAATGGCTGCCAGAGAGGAAGATAGGAAACACATCTCCGATGTAACAGCAGCCCAACAGGTTCATCAAGCTAGTCTGCTGGCCATGTCTACCGCCACTGCCACTTCCTCAAAATCAAAGGACGAAGATCCCTTGAATCAAGAAAAGGAGGAGTAGAATCAAGACCAAAGAGAAAGGTGAATTCTTTCCATTTTGCCCTGTTTTTTATTCTTAAATATCTTTTTGAATGTTCTTCATTTCTGCAGTTTGATCATGTACTTGTAATCGATGATATATTTATGAAAAATGAAAAAGTGTCGGTTTGAAGACAACTACTCATTGTCTCCTTCCTTGATTTTTATCTGGCTGGATTCACATGTTCTAGTGTGATCAGCGGTTCCTTCCTATTGCCTTAAATTAATGAGAATTATTCCATTTAGGGGGAAGATCATTTATAGTAGGTCAAGTATAGAAGAGGCACAAGTCTGAGTAGTGGTAGACAAGAAAAATTGTAAACTCAGATCAACTGCATCTTCTTACCGACAGATAAACTTAGAGGTATGGTTTTGACAACATCAAAAAGGGGGAAATTGTTAGGTATTGATGTAGAAATCCGACCTTAATTTGATGTTTTGATGTGTCAAAACTACATACCAAAGTCTAGGACTTAGAGTTATTGCCTCATGTAATCCTTGTATAGGATATTCGAGTTGTAATAGTATAGGAAGAAGGAAGTCAACTAAACTGTGGAACAATTTTGAAGAAAAGAACACTCACAAAAAACTGTCAGGAAAATTTGATATTATATAAATAACAAATATGTTTTTTAAATTAGAAAATATTATCAAATTCTTAAAGCTATATTCCCTAACAGTATGATGAGAGTGTGAGGAAAAGTACCCTATATAATAAAATACAAAAGAAAATCTTACAATATTAATATAAATATTTTTCCTTCAATACCTTTAGTAATAGAATGTTGTGTTGGGAAAAATATTAAGAGCGAAAATTAATATTTTTAATTTATTATAATCCTCATTCATCAATATTCTAAATTCCCAAAATCACAGTATTACCTAGTTTTTCTCCTTTACCGAAAGAAATTTGAGTGATTTTGAATAACTTTTGATTTCATGTTTTGTTTTTCGCTATGGTAGTAGTTATAGAATCGTAAATGGAGTGCAACATAATAAGAGAATAACTCTTGAAGAAATTGCAAAGTATTTCCCCAAACCCAATCAACGAAGCTGATTATTCTAACAGAAAAGCCAAGATACCTTGCCCACCCTATGCCACGTTTATTTAACTATGCTCTTTAAGCTCTCTCTCTCCTCTTGCGAATCTTCCACTGCTAATTCAGTTATAATCGAGTACCTTTCTTGCCCCTCTCTTATATACCCTCCAATTATGAATGCTATCAGGTAGCCTTAAAATTCCAGCCAAATTATACAGAGGACTAGAAGGAAGATGAACATGCTTTGTATAAAATAGTTAAGTTCAATTTTGTTATTAAATTTTTATGAGTGAAGTTTCATGTTCAACAGAATTCATAAGTCATTAATAATGAACTTAGTTTTAACAGATTCTTAAAGCAATCTATTGCTGATTTTCATCTTGTCTTCCTTAGGGGATTGACAATCTTGAAACAAATCTAACTGTTTAGCATCCTATTTTGAAAGAATGTTGGGTATTAAACTCAGTCTTAGAGCTTACTGTTATCCAATTTGTCAATGATTTAAGCTCTGAAGCTCATGTTTCACTTAGATAAATGTATTTCTTAAACAAGTTGTCTTAGATTAGGGGCGGCAATCTCCGACCCGACACGAACCCAACACGAAAATAGCGGGTTAGGTCAACCCATTTAATTTTTGGGTCAGTTTCGGGTCAACCCGTCCAACCCATTTAATTTTCGGGTCGGGTTCGGGTCAATCTCGGGTTGACCCGCGAACCCATTTGACCCACCAACAATATTAATTATTATTTATAAAATATAATTACATAAATATTTAATAAATAAAATATAGCCTAAAACCAAATTTTTTAAATAGTTAACACAATTTTTTAATTTTTAAAATAATTAACACAATTTATTAATTTTTAAATTAATTAACACATTTTTTTTAATTTTTAAAATAATTAAACAGGTCATTTTGGGTCAGTTTCTGGTCGACCCGAAAATAAACAGGTCGGGTTCGGGTTGAGATTTCTGACCCGCGAAAATATATGGGTCGGGTTGGCGTGTCACTGGTTATTATCAGGTCACAACCCGACCCGACCCGACCCGCCAACTCGAACCCGACCCATTTGCCACCCCTATCTTAGATTATATACACAGGTTATGCTAGTCTGAGAGTATGTGGGTTTAAAGTTCTAATTTTGTAAACATTTTAGATTTTGTTAATGTTTTAAACAATTGATAATATGACAAGTTTTTGATTTAGTGTTCTAGGTCTATAATATCGCTCTCCTTGTGTTGTCAAGTTTTAGTGCTTTAGGTCTATAACAAAGCTTTATCTTTGACATTTTTCTGCTGAAATTTATGCTCTTTTCTCCTTTTTGTTGTCCAAGTATTCTAGATTATTTGGTAATTTCTAAATATTTTCATGTATTGTAGAATTTTTAACTTTAAAGTCTTTTATAATGACATGATAGAGTTTATACCAAAAATATTTTAGCCTTCACTGTATTTCAAATAGGTGTATATAGCTTGCTTGTCTTTACTTTTCTATGCGTTGGTACTATTTTATATATAAATATCAATCTTGATTGGTGCCGATGCATTTTAAATTGTTGCAAAATGATTTGATTTCATATAAGACGTTGCAATATGTTCCTTGTTGGTGCCTGACGCATTTCAAATGTAATGGAGGTTAGATATCTTCTCTAATATAGTTGGTTAATTCTGTGTGGTGATGATTGATCCCATTGCAAGCATTCTAAGAGCAAACATTATCCTACTTTTCATTTGAGAGTACCAGATATCCTCGAAGTCCCTTTATGTTAAATTTAGTAGTTATTTAGTTAGTAAATGTTGATCAAATGCACATGTTTTTGTATAGAATAATTAAATTACAAATCAAAACAAATTGTAGTTGAGTTTAATTTAATTATGAAATTGTAGCAGAAATGTATCTTAGCTAAGTTGGCCAGACAGAGCAAGATAAGATTGATAAACACCCAATTCTGATAGATTAGCAAAGCATCAATGAAACACTGCAATAAGCTTAAGCAAAGAAGTCAACAACCCAAGTCTCAAAGGTTTAGCTCATAGCTAAAACTAAACAGTAAATGACTACAAATTCTTCACAAATAAACATAATAACAAAGTTTAGACAGCTAAAATGTTGATAGAGGTTGCCACTAGGATGAATTCCTTCAATCCTAAAGAAATTGTCCTCAGGATCCCTCCTTCGGCCAATACCCAGCTCTCTCCACTGCCTCTCAGCTCTCCTCTCTGTAATTCTCTGTATTTTCGTCTGTCTCCCCCCCCCCCTTCTGAAAGTGTGCTCTCTCTGCCCCTTTTTATAAGCGGCTGCTCCTCCAAAAATGGTTATTAGGTTTCCCAATTAAGATGCAACTTGCCATAAATGACCCTCAGTGATTTGACATCTTAGTTAGCAGCTTTAGTTCCCCCAGCTCAACTCAGCATTAAGTTGTCCATGTCAGCAGTGAACAGGTGGCCCATTGGAGCTGCTACTTTCTCTCTCCCCGACTTTCTCTTTCTACTCTGGTATCCATGCTGACATCATGCTGCAGCATCTTCACTCGGCATGTTCACTTTCTTTTGGAATTTATACTTGATGTTTTTACTGCATTATTTTATACTAAACTAGACACAAAAGAGTTAATTTGCAACAACTATTCGTCTAAACACCAATCATGCATAAACATGCTTATTTAAACCTAAACTGGACTTAAATAAGACTCAAAGGACTCGAATTTATTAATTTAAAGGCATAAATATAACTCTCATGAGAGAGTTATCACACCCCCAAACTTGAACCTTTACTCGTCCTCGAGTAAACAAAATAACACAAAATCAACTAAACAAGGCTTCAAAGAAGCTCTATGCTTTCAGCATGGAACCCATTCAACTCTCAATTAAATGGAAGAATATTAGCTATAATCACACCATAAGCATAACAACACATCATTTCATCATACTTCTTAATGGTTTAGCAAGTAAATTCCTCCAGCTCATATAATCCAACCCCCATGAGAATTATTCAAAGAGCAATCATGAAATAAGCTAAACAAGAATCTCACACATTTCATTGCACAAGCCATCATGATCATCAAGCCTACTTTTCTTTTCTCCACAATGGATTACATGTAGACCTCTCCACTAATGGTGTTCTCAAATCCAAAGGATCAGAAGGACTTTTCAGCTTGTAATGATAGGCTAGGGTCAAGGTTGGATGATATAGATAAAGTGACTAAATTATGAGCATTCCCAAGACTTCTACACCTATCTTTCATCCACAGATTTCACCTAGGGTGGTGCCTTACAAATTCCTCTCAAGCCCTCTATTGCCTTTCTTTTCTTTGTTATTTTTTTTCTTTTTTTCTTTTTTTTTTTGTTTTTTTTCAACTAAGGATACAATGCTCTGAACATAACAATGCTAGTTGCATGTTGTAGCATCTCTCAGAACATAATCCTTCTTCTTCTTCTTTTTTTTCTTTTTTTTAATTATTAGAGCAACATAACTCGATTTTTTCTCTCTCTTTTTTTTCTGATCAATAACAAGTTATAAACTTTTTTTTCTTTTTTTTTTACGGGCACCCCCACCCCCAAACTTAAAAACCAACATTGTCCTCAATGTTGCAAAAGTACCTAAGAATGCTCATAAGGGTGCAAAATTATTTAGAAAGGACAGGAATAAAGGAATAATGATATAGGGTAAAACAAAGAAACAGGCAATAAGGCACAAAATAGGATTAAGGGAATACATTATTTAGGTGAGGTCACAAAAGACCTAGGCTAGAATCAAACAAAAATGGCCTTCATCATATCCAAAGGAAATAATCACACAAAATTTCACCTCAAGGTAAACACGAATCCAATGCAAAGGTAGGTTTTCACAATCCTAAGCAAGGCAAATGAAGGCATGATCAACTCGAGAAACTTAATCATGAACAATTTTTTTTAATTTCTTTTTTTTCGAAACATGCTGAGCACATGCTATAGCAAGGAGGATTACTGAACATTTTGGAATTCAACAAACTAATGCATCAGAATTATTTTGAGATGAGTATCGTGTTGCAGATGAGTATGGCCACAAGCTAAGAATGTGAGGGACATTCTCATCATCGAGCATGAGATCCAGCACGACAACACGAACAATTCTCAAGTCAAACACAAAAAAACGATATTAATAAAAATATCCACAAATAAAGCAAACATCCACCACAAAAGAAACAAACATCCATGCAGACAACATTCAAATACAACCCATCGAAAGTAAAAGAGTAAAAATATCCAGCACAGTAAAAATAAAGTTCATGAAAATGAGAGGAGTGTTTGGGGTTCGAAATAACCAGCAAGGAAATCAAGCATCCGGATCATCATCAACATTCCAGGAGGTCCACAGGATGGAAGGAAAGTCAGACAACCATGTAATTGCAGAGCGTGGTCATCCTTTCAGCATTGTAGTCCTTCTGCCTCTTAGTTGCACGCTTTAGAGCTCTCAACTTGAAGTTGAAGTGACCAGCTTCAGGGGAAAATTTTAACATGCTGTGGCATTTAACCAGCATCGATCTCAGCATCCAACACACCACCCCCAAACTTAGAATTGAGCTCAGACTGCTCTTCTCTCAAACTGAATTTAAAATTAAACTAGGCAAAATGTAAAGCTAATCTAATGCAGAATAAAGCAAGAAAATGAATATTTACAAACAATACTGATTCCGCTCGAACTTGTAACCGCAAGTAGAAGGGAACCAGTTGTACCTCATCCTAAGCATCTTGCAAGGTTGTGGATGTCTTCTCCCTGTGGAAGACTCCACAATGATACAACTTAACTCTTTGTCCATTCACCTTGAACTCTCTTCCAGAGTTTTCCTTTTTCAAATTCACAACACTTTTCCTGGTATCATTGACTTGTTGTTGCTCAACAAAACCATTACAACCTTCTTCCAGCAATATCTTATCATTAGAATTCAGAGAGATAAACTCGTCACCCTTGTACCATATATCAGGTGGCTTTGAATTTTTCATGGGTAATTTATCATCATCCACCAACTCATCAAACTCCAATTCAGTACACACTCCTTCCAGTTTTTCTTCAGCAAGCGCATCCAAAATTTTCTTTAATTGAGCATCATCTGCTTGCATTTTGAATCTCTGAGGAAAAGGTGGAGATGGGGGAACAAACTTAATAGCAGAGGTCTGATGCTGAAGACATGCTGCAGCATTGGGTGTAGCATCCTGCTTTGCTTGAATCTCAAGATCTTTCTCTGCAGACTTCTCACCCTTTTGGATTGAAGAGGACTCAACTCTCTCTCCTTGAACAGGGAATGGGCTTCCAATTTTCTTGCCACTCTTCAGTGTTAGCGCATTGCATTGTTCTTTCCCTGCATCCTCAATAGATGGTTTCTGAACTTGAAATCCTACTGAGGGCATCTCCTGCAATTCAAATCTTTCTCTGAAAGCTCTGTGCATATTCATCCCATCCAGCTCTTTGATAGTTCCCAACTCATCAAGAATTTCTGAATCCTCTTCATAAATCTCATCCAGATTTTCATACACCAGGGAATCAACCATGTCAATTGCTGAACAATCCTCAATATCATCTCTTCTGTGCTTCATTGTTTTAGACATTTTGAAAGTGACTTGCTGGTCATGAACTTGCATAGTAATTTCATCATTCCTCATATCGATCAGAGCTCCTCCAGAAAGGGTCTTCCTAATATGAGAGGAATTTCTTCATCTGCTTCAAAATCCAAGATAATGAAATCAGCAGGAAAAATCAACTTATCCACTTTCACTAAAACATTCTCAATCTTTCCTTCAGGGTAGACTGTAGACCTGTCTGCCAGTTGTAGGGTAACTGTGGTGAGTCGAGCACCTCCTATTCTCAACTTCTTGAAGATTGACAAGGGCATTAAGTTAATGCTAGCTCCAAGATCACATAGAGCTCTCCCCACATGGTGCCTACCTATAGAACACGGAATTGTGAAACTTCCTGGGTCCTTGAGTTTAGCTGGCAGCTTCTGATTAAATAAAACACTGGTCGCCTCAGTCATAGCTACGGTCTCAAATTCCCCCAAGGGTCTTTTCTTTGTCAACACATCCTTAAGAAATTTTGCATAGCTTGGCATCTGTTCCAAAGCTTCCACAAATGGAATATTGATGTGCAGCTGTTTGAGCATGTCAAAGAACTTGTTAAACTGAACTTCATCCTTCTTCTTTTTAAGCCTCTGAGGATAAGGTGGAGGTGGAGGAGTATATCTGACTGGTTCTTTCTCTTTTAGTTTCACTTCAGGTTTAGCATGCTGCTGACTTGCTGTAGCATGATCCTTAGCATCTTCCTGAGCTTTCTGACTTGCTTCAGATCCATCCTCTGCATCTTTCTGTTGAGGTGCAGATGTGTCCCCATTGTCTTGTAATTCTGGAGATATCTCAGCCAACTTAGTGCCACTCCTCAGAGTTACTGCTTTCAGCAGCTCTTTCCCAGGTCTGGGATTAATTGTATCCCCAGACAAAGTGCCTTGTGGTTTGTTCTTCATTTCAGTAGCCAATTGACCAATCTGAACTTCCAGATTTCTAATAGCTGCTTCCTGGCTTTGACTTCTTGATTCAGTTTTTACCATGAACTCCTTCATCAAATTTTCCAAGGACATAGAAGCTTGAGCTGGGATTTGCATCTGCTCTTGCTTCATTTGGTGTGGCTGTTGAAATCCAGCTGGAGCATTTTGCTTCATTTGTTGTGGATGCATCTGTTGTTGCTGCCCTTGTTGCTGCATTTGTGGTTGCTGAATTTGCTGCTGCATTTGTTTTTGTGAGCTTGAAGCATTTCCTTGATTTGACCATGAGAAGCTTGGATGATTTCTCCACCCTATATTGTAGGTAGCTAAATGTGGGTTATTCTTGTTATTCTCCATATAACACACAGAAACAGGATTGTGTGGACAATCATCAAATAAATGTGCTTCTCCACAATATATAAAAGAAGAGACCACCAACACTTGATTTACTGTTTGCTGTAATGGCTGTGATGGTTGTGGAGCATGATTTGTTGTCATGGTTGCTTCTATACTCTTCACAACGGTTCCTATTGCTTCAATCTTAGTTTGCATAGCAGTCAAGACACTTGATTCAACAGCTCCTATTACTTTCTCAGCAGTTTGTGCTCTGGCGTTTGACCATTGACAATTATTCTCAGAAATCCTCTCCAAAATCTCGAAAGCTTCATTGTATGTCTTCAACAATATGGCTCCATTTGCAGAGGCATCCAGCACCAATCTTGAATTGGGATTCAGTCCATTATAAAAAGTTTCCAACTGAATGCAATGAGGTATCCCATGGTGTGGACACTTCCTCAGCAGATCCTTGTATCTTTCCCAAGCCTCACTGACTGATTCCTTTATCTTGTTTGAAAGCCATAATATCACTTCTACACCTGGTGTTTCTGGTAGGAGGAAAGTACTTTAACAAGAATTTCTCTGCCATATCATTCCAAGATGTGATGGTTTCTGGTAGAAGATTGCTCAACCAAGACTTGGCACTATCCCTCAGAGAGAAAGGGAACAACCTTAACCTCAGTGCTTCTTGAGATACACTAGGCAGCTTAAAGTTGTCACTCACATCCTGAAAAGATCTGAGATGAAGATGAGGATCTTCCGATGCCAATCCACTGAATTGTCCTATAATTTGAAGCATATGAAACATCACTAGCTTCAATTCAAATTGAGCTGCTTCAATAGTAGGTTGCACAATTCCAGACTTCAGCTCATTGAACCTGGGATCAGCATAAGCTCGAATACTTTTGTTCTTATCATCAGCCACAGCTAATGCATTTCCCAAATTCTGTCCTCCTGCACCACTAGCTTGGTTAGCCATTTGAGGTCTCTTTTTCCTCTGCCTTCTCTTATTTCTTCAGAATGTTCTTTCAATTTCTGGATCAGACAACTGAACTTCAGGTGGTTCTCTCTGGTACATACACAGGGCACACCTGAAAATCAGCAACAAACTTAATATTAATAACTTTTTTTTGTTTTTTTTAGAATACTATAATTAACTATAATTGCAGTTAAAATAGCAACAAGATTCTATGCCACTCCCCGACAACGGCGCCAAAAACTTGATACGGTGCAAAATGTGCAGCAAAGTGTAAGTGTACACTGTCAAGTAGTATCTAGGAGTAATCTAGAGTCGAATCCCACAGGGAATGCCTTATGTGTAGAATCGTGCACACATTAACATGCAACAATGACTTGAACAATTGGTTTTGGAGATAGTTCTACTGCATAAATAGTAAATTAGCATAAACAAAACAATAGCAATTGAATTAACAAAAGGTAGACAAACAGGCTGATAAGATTTTAGTTATAAAAACAACTCAGGTTGCTGACTCCCCATGCTGTGTAAGATGTTGTAGCATTGATCCTAGCATGCTCTAGTGCTGAACCACATATGTAATCTAACAACTTTTCCAAGCCATAGATGTTGCTAAGATAATCATCTATACACATATTTCTATGCCAAATAGAAGAATATCCCGCTCAAAGTAAGACAGGTTCATTAATCACACCAATTCCACACATTTTCCAATGGCTAGAATTAGTTCAAAATAGGGCTCTCTCCTAAACATACTTTTCCAAGCATGAGCAGAAATGTATCTTAGCTATATTGGCCAGACAGAGCAAGATAAGATTGATAAACACCCAATTCTGATAGATTAGCAGAGCATCAATGAAACACTGCAATAAGCTTAAGCAAAGAAGTCAACAACCCAAGTCTCAAATGTTTAGCTAATAGCTAAAACTAAACAGTAAATGACTACAAATTCTTCACAAATAAACATAATAACAAAGTTTAGACAGCTGAAATGTTGATAGTGGTTGCCACTAGGATGAAATCCTTCAATCCTAGAGAAATTGTCCTCAGGATCCCTCCTTCGGCCAATACCCAGCTCTCTCCACTGCCTCTCAGCTCTCCTCTCTGTAATTCTCTGTATTTTCGTCTGTCTTCCCCCCCTCTTCTGAAAGTGTGCTCTCTCTGCCCCTTTTTATAAGCGGCTGCTCCTCCAAAAATGGTTATTAGTTTCCCAAATAAGATGCAACTTGCCATAAATGACCCTCAGTGATTTGGCATCTTAGTCAGCAGCTTTAGTTCCCCCAGCTCAGCTCAGCATTAAGTTGTCCATGTCAGCAGTGAACATGTGGCCCATTTGAGCTGCTACTTTCTCTCTCCCCGACTTTCTCTTTCTACTCTGGTATCCATGCTGACATCAAGCTGCAGCATCTTCACTCGGCATGTTCACTTTCTTTTGGAATTTATACTTGATGTTTTTACTACATTATTTTATACTAAACTAGACAAAAAAGAGTTAATTTGCAACAACTATTCCTCTAAACACCAATCATGCATAAACATGCTTATTTAAACCTAAACTGGACTTAAACAAGACTCAAAAGACTCGAATTTATTAATTTAAAGGCATAAATATAACTCTCATGAGAGAGTTATCATGCAATCAATTGAATGGAGGTAAACAACAATCCAAGTATTAATATCTTAATTCAATGTTTCAATCTACCAACATCCTCAAGGATTTATCTATACATACTTTTCATCAAGTGCAATTGAATAGAAAAGTAAAACTTAGCCATTACTAATAGATTGGAAATTGGAAATTCCCCAATTTGGATCTTTGGCCTTGATCTACACTTGATTCTTCATGTTCTTCATCAATTGGATAGATTTGGATGAAGATCCCCTTCCTTTGATGGATAGATGTGAGTAAGAAGTGATTTTTGAGAGTGAAAACCGCCACAAGCATGTACAAAGTGTCCAATCTCCTCACAAATACGAATTTCCCCCTTTTTATAATTAGTTGGCAGAGCCCCGGATCGCCCAGTCTGGTGCAGGATCGACCGGGATGCTTTGAAAATGAAAAACTGCCAAGACAGCCCGTTCTGGATTGCCCGAGATGGATCAGGATCGACCGAAATATTCCTCTGAACAACACAGATCGACCAGAATCAGCAGGATCGACCGGAATATGTTTCTGAACAGCACGGATCGATCGGAATCTGCAAGATCGACCAAAATATGCCTCTGAACAGCCCAAATTGACCGAAATCTGCAAGATTGACCGGAATTTGCCTCTGAAATCCATCCTATTGCTTTCACTGCCATCTCGGTCAATCTAAAATGCCTTTGACTCTCGGATCGGGCGATTTTCCTCCAAAACCAAACCAAAAATGCTGAATAATGCTCAAAACCTAACCTACACCATCTAAAACACATAAAACACGAAAACACAACAAAAAGAAGACAAAAATATATGATATGAGAGTAAAATGAACGCAAACATGCATGCCACGCCGGATTGGTGTTGCTGCTGCTAGGAGCCGCCACCGTGTAGCATGTGGAGATTAGAAGCCAACTAGGTATAGATATTAAATTAGTATACATATATATTTGTTCGGTCCGTCGGTTTGTTTTCAACCAAAAAATTGACCAAACCGACTACTTGCATAACCGACTCGAACCGCCCAAAATTCATCAGTTTGGTCGGTTTTTTTGGTTCCGGTTCAAATTTGCACATCCCTAGTCATAGACACACTATTTACCGTTGAATTTACATCTTTTTGCATTAAGTTTCGTTGTTGTCAATTACTTTGTGAGCAACATATTTTTGTATTAATTCATGAACAAAACACTTCATATATTTTGATCAAAAGCAATAGCTCAAGTCAGGAACAATTGCAAGAAGTGAAATTTGGTTTGATGAAATCAAGAAAGTGCAGGTGGTGCAGAAGATCTGCTTTTTTCTCCACTTTATGTCTCCTCTCACATCACATCTCATCCCAAACTCCAAGAATCCGTATAGCCGACCACTTTACTGATAATATTCCTTTTCACCAACCAATTTCATGAAACAAACAATTAATTCCAACTCACCCGTTGCTTGTCTCCTACCTCAAATTTGGAAAATCAAATTAAGTTACAGGGAATTTCACCTTTTCTTCTTCTTTGGGTTTTCAAGAAACCTTCGCCATCACTTCATATTTTTATGCATATTTCATACAATCGGAATTCCTAAAGCCGGCTGCTTTTCTGCCTTTTTTTTTTTTCTTTTTTCTCGGTGATGAGTTTCGCGACTGTTTCCTTCATTTCTAGATTTGTTTGCTTGTTGCTGCACCAACCTGCCGTTGAGAAGTCAGACTCACTCCCAACAAACGCCGTTGACGTATTTCAACGATCACGATCGTTTTTTCTCCTTGAAATTATTGAACGATTTAAGCAACGGAGTTTTTTTCCTGAAGATTAATGGATTCCGCCACCTCTCGCCCTGCTGTAGTCATCGACAATGGAACTGGGTACGTTGAGTTTCTGTATTCTTGAAATTGCAGTATATATGTTTGATGGAATGCTTCGCCGAATACAGTTCTGTTTGACTTGGTAGAATCTGGTCATTCCTAAAGATTGAATTTTTCTTACTTCCCTATGCTGTCTACGATCGGTTGCAGGTATACTAAAATGGGTTTTGCAGGAAATGTGGAGCCATGTTTCATAGTTCCAACCGTAGTTGCGGTAAACAATTCTTTCTTGAACCAGCCGCGGCCGAATTCGGCAAAGGGCAGCAACTGGATCGGGCAGCACAATGCAGGGGTGATGGCGGATCTGGATTTCTACATCGGTGAAGAGGCAATGTCTAGATCTAAATCTAGCAGCGCATATAATTTGAGCTATCCCATTAAGCATGGGCAGGTGGATAACTGGGATTCAATGGAGAGGTTCTGGCAGCAGTGTATATTTAACTATCTGCGGTGCGATCCAGAGGATCACTACTTTTTGTTGACAGAGAGCCCTTTGACTGCACCGGAGAGCAGGGAGTACACCGGAGAGATCATGTTCGAGACATTCAATGTTCCGGGGCTTTATATAGCTGTGCAACCTGTGCTTGCTTTGGCTGCTGGTTACACCACATCCAAGGTTGGTGCAGTTTTTTCCACTCTTGAAGCATGAAATTTTTTGTGGAATTATTAGTAACTCATAAAGATATTGAGTTGGTATGTTAATTTCTTCTAATGGAATTAGGAATTGTGTAGGCATTGCCAGTAAGCTGTGGAATCATATGATTGAACTAAAAAGTGTTTCAAGATTTTTTGTATGAGATAACCAATAGTTGAATTACTCTCTAGATTCTACTAACCTGCATATATTGACTTCGATATTTTTGCTAATGGGGATGAACATTTTGGTTTGAGAACTAGTCCTTTCATAAGTAGAATCATCTAATGCCAGATTACATGCAGAAAGTTTTGTAATCTTTATATTATCAACACAAATCATTGATTTTGATGGCGTTTGTGAGCTGAGGATATTTTTAATAAGATGAATATTGGCATTCTTGCTTTCAGGTTGAAAATTCACATCTGTAGCTTAACTTTATTTTCTGTTCAGGAGATTGAATACTTAGTCTTGACTAATAGCATTCTAACAGTCCGTTTATAAATCAAGACGAGCCATGAGAGACAGTAGGATGAAAACTATACCACTATGTTAAATTAATCTTGTTTTTCTTATTCTTCAATACTTTTTCTTAGTGTGAGATGACAGGAGTTGTAGTGGACGTGGGAGATGGGGCTACTCATGTTGTGCCTGTTGCAGATGGTTATGTCATCGGGAGCAGCATTAAATCTATTCCAATTGCAGGGAAGGATGTAACTCGATTCATGCAGCAGCTCATGAGAGTATGATTCTTCAGCACTTTGTAAATATGTCTATCCCTTGCAAATAGATGAAATTCTTGTCTTAAACTTCTGGAATGTAAGAAACGCCTAGTTTTCCATTCTGAGTTATGGAGATTGTTCATAAATCTTAATTGAAGAGTGACCACTGCTATCACTTTTCACATTCCTAGTTTTCTCTGTTCAGGAAAGAGGGGAGCACATTCCCCCCGAGGATTCCTTCGAAGTAGCCCGGAGAGTAAAGGAAATGTATTGTTACACTTGTTCAGACATTGTTAAGGTGTGGTCTAAAGAATACTGACTTCCAACAACACTCTCTTTTCCATCTCAACCTTCCCGAGGATAAGACAAGACATTGCATATGAAGATTTTGTAATTTTATGTGATTCATGGATATCAAAAGTATGTTTGATACTAGTGTGTGCTCTTTGGCAATGCAGGAGTTCAATAAGCATGACAAAGAGCCTGCAAAATACGTTAAGCAATGGAGAGGCACAAAGCCCAAGACAGGGGCTCCGTATTCGTGTGATATAGGCTATGAGAGGTTCCTTGGCCCTGAGGTTCGCTTCATTTACTCTGTTTATGCACGCTTTATCCTTTCTGTACTTTACTTTGTATTAAGGGTGTTCACGATTCGGTCATGTTTGAATTTTTCTCAAACCGAATTGGCAAAATAACTCTTTCAAACCAAATCAGTCAAAGAGTTGCATATCATCAATCATAATAAGCCACAACGGGGTGAGCAAAGACCGAGGTTGGAGGTGTTGTTTTTATAAGGTGCAGTTGGAAACAATTCTAATCTCTTACCTATATTTATGGAAACTTAACCAATATATTTAAATGAATTAAATTTATATTACTACATTTATAATAATATTATTTTATTCAGCCAGTTTTACGGTTTAACAATGGTTTTGGAAGTTTTTAAACAGTGACCAAATCACTTATCTAAACCGCCAAATTAATTTTGTTTGGCTAATTGTGGACAAGCCGTGTTCATCCCTACTTTGTATAATCCGCAGATATTATCCAATGATAAATGATTTCAATATTGCAGAAATTTGATGTGCAATGTTTTGATATTCAGGTCTTCTTCAACCCTGAAATCTACACCAATGATTTCACCACCCCTCTGCCTGATGTCATTGATAAATGCATTCAGTCTTCACCTATCGATACAAGAAGAGCATTGTATAAAGTGAGTTTATCACCCTCTCCACTTCAAATAGGCCTAAGTTTTCAGTTTTCGTTTTACTAGAACTCGTGCAATGTTGTAGAATGTCGTATTATCTGGAGGATCTACCATGTTCAAAGACTTCAACCGAAGGCTGCAAAGGGATCTGAAAAAGATCGTCGATGCTCGAGGTCTAGCATCTGATGCTAGACTTCTTGGAGAGATACAGGTAACCTTTTAGTTTTGTTTGATCACTTTGGTTATCAACGAATCTCGGGATTTATCGCATCAACTGCTGGAAATCTTTTTCCAGGCACAACCAGTGGAAGTAAATGTAGTCAGCCATCCAATCCAGAGATATGCAGTGTGGTTTGGAGGCTCAGTGCTTGCATCCACTCCCGAGTTTTTCACAGTAAGTTTCTGTTGATTCAGTTTTAGTTTCGACTGGTTTTTATCTTTTAAAGATGAAGTGGTGCAGTAACTTCGTTTCCTCACGCAGGCTTGCCATACGAAAGCAGAGTACGAGGAATGTGGAGCGAGCATATGCCGCACGAATCCAGTTTTCAAGGGAATGTATTGATGATACAGGTAGTCCCTCCCCATCAGGAGCGTTTTCAGGCAAAAATGAAGCTTTCTTGTATTATTTCTAGAGGAAAATATGTTTAGAGACGATGCGGCGGGTGGCGGCGGCCGTGATGTCTCCTCCATGGGCTGGAGAGCTGAATGGAGTAGAGCAGCTCAACTGCGTTTTCCTTTTGCTGGAGAATAACTAGGCATACAGACTCATAATTATGAATTTTCTTTTAGAATAGCTGTATTCTTGATCGTAAATATCATTCATTGTACATTTTTTCATAAACCTTGTTGTTTATTGTATTTTCATTTTTTTTTTCTGTAGTAATATTTTTATTTGCAGTGAAAAATAGTATGTGAGAATTTTTGTATTCTTCAATTTATTGCTGCGTGATGGATGAAGGCTTAACAAATATAGTGTTGTCAACATAAGTTGGATATTACTTATAATCTTCTACGACTCTCTGTGTATGTGGATTTTCTACTATTAGTTCAATAATGGGTTAGATTTTTGCCCTTCGGCTTTCAGACTTGACACCTTTCTTAGATATTATGAGATCCAGCCCTTAAATTACTCCTTTTGTAGATCAAAGTAAAAGCTCTCTGAAATATATGCAAAATGAAGGGATTTGTGGTTCAGGTCATACATGTGTCCGAAAGAGAGCAACTCCGATTCATGACATGGATGTTCACAAGGGATTATTGCTCCCTCATCAGAAAGCTGAAGGCACCCATCGCCCTTTTCGTAGGAAAATTTAACCCTGAGGACCAAGTGCTCAAATAGCTGAATAGTTCTCGTCGAATGAGCCATCTCCTCGGGGGAAGATTAAGGGAAAAAACTTCTTCATTGGCATAAACCAATCCCAAAGAGAAGACGACAGCCGACGCAATCTCTTTGGCTAGGCATGAAGCCAAGATGCTTCTGACTCCAAAGATCTTGGACCAGTTATATGTCAACATCATGACATGAATCTTTTGTAACTAATTACTAAATGTAAGGGATTAGACCTTAATTAGGTGCTAAGTAGCTCCTTAATTAGATGCCCTCTATTATGTTATAAATAGGGGCACTTTGTACTGCAATTGACATCATCGTTATATTACCACACTTCATCATACAAGCCCTGAGCTTTCTAATCCATACTTGTCGTTTTCCGCTTTATTCTTAGGTCCTGAGTTCAATCACTGATCGCTGTTATTTCTAACAGATTAATTATAGAAACAGTGGCAAATAAATTTGTAAACCCTAAGGTTATCGAATCTAGGGGAATTGTGTGGGGAAACTATCCTATATACTAGCTATGATCCTAAAGATTCATTGTTTGAGGAATTCAAAATCAGGGTTTTACCTTAGAAAATAAAGATGACAATACTTGAAATTTAAATGGATTGTGAAAGCAAATTAAAGGAACACAGATTCGAGGGAAGAATTCTTATTATGGATGACATGTAGGAACCAATTAATTTAACAGGTGGAATACTGCAATAATGCTATATTTCCTTGTTTGACAAATATAACCTAGATTACTAATTAGTGACTATCTCCGCTCGGTCTCAAAGTACACCAAGTTAGTCAATCTGATAAGCAAATCAGTTCAATTCCTACAGTCTAGTACATCTTTTTGGATAGTGTAGATAGTATCATGCATTCCTAATCCCACTATCAATATTCACCTCTCGGTCCTTCTATCAATAGCTAGACATCTAAATTAATCGTCACGTCTCGGTCCTTGAATTAATCTAGAATTATGAAATAAACACAGGAATCATGAACCTAATTAATTAATCCTAACATGCATCCATAATAATATCAACCCTAGAACCCGCTAGGGTTTCTAGCCACTCATCGCAGATAGAAATCCAAAAGAAAACATATTGTATTGCATAAACATAAAGAACTTACAAGAAAAATAAAGGGTTTCGTGTTCCCCAAGTCTCCAAACTCTAAAAACTAAATTGCAGAATGAAAATATGAAAAAGGAATCAAAAAGTCGAAATTTACTAGGTATTTATAGGGGTGGATGTGTATCCTATCAAATCTAGGGCTAAAGATATGAATAAATCCAATTTTTATCAAATTTCTGCTCCAGCAAACTTGCATCGATCGTGGCTGATTGGCGTCGATCAACGTGGCCTTCTCTTCGGCGTCGATCGATGCTGATTGGCGTCGATCGACGTGGTCTCTCGCCCCTTCTGCGCGGTCTCACGGTTTCAGCCATAACTTCCTCTCCCGAACTCCGATTGACTCGATTCCAGTTGCGTTGGAGAGTTAACTCAAAGCTTCATCCATTGCCATGCGCCAATAGCCCGAATTCCCCTTGTGGAATAACTCTTCACTGCTACTCTCACACGTCACTGCTTTCGGAACAGCTTTCTCGTGAACTTAGGCTTAAAACCTGCAAAAACACCAAAAAGCGTATAATACCACCCAATATAGACTCATGCATAAAATATATATATAAACTCAATAAAACTACATAAAATAGTAGAAAATAATATAGATAAGCGAGTAAAATAATGAGCTTATCAATCACTCAAAACCAAACCACAACGAATTGGCGCCCATCGTGGGACTGAGAAAAGAAGGATCGAAAACACCATTCAAACATCGAGTCCTGTTGCTCAAGCTAAACAAAGAGATGTAAGAGAACTTCACAAGTCAACAGAAGGAGAATGTTGCCCTTCGCACAGAGATAAAATCGATGAAAGATTCTAACAAATAAACAACAACTGCAGCAAGCAAGAAGGTGATTACGCCTAGAAACCCAAAAGGAAAATTCAATGCAAAAGAGGGGAACATAGTGATAAGGGAAAAGAAAAGCTAATAGGAATAGAGGACGACAATTAGTTAAAAGAAGAGGATGAGGAAATGACAGAGATTGAGGAAGAAGACGTTGAGAAAAAGGAGAATGAGAGAAAGAAGTAGAAGATGGAGAAGAGGAGGAGGGTCATCAAAGTGAAGAAAAGCTGGTAAATACTTATTTAAACTTGTAGATCATGCCAGTTTAAATCTGTAGGGATTTACTAGCGAACTGAATCGCCTAATTCAAATTAACCGGATCGTTTCATGGATGTTGAGAGCAATTAACATACGATAAACCTAGCATGCTCCTATGAATTTAATGCAGTGGTTATATGAGTTTACCTTAACTCCGTCGTCTCAGATCCGATCTTTTGCGTTTGAATTCCAACCCTCGATTCAACTACGCGATTTGATTAACACTGCGGAAACAGAAATTAGAACCAGATCTAATTTCAAGAATTAATCAAACAAAGAAAAGAAGAGAAAAATCTGTTCTCCAGATTAAGCCTTCAGATCTGTATCCAAATGCTGTTCAATCTTGCTACTAGTGAGGATTCCACATGATTGTGAATGTGTAAGCCAGAGTCGAATTTCTTCTCCTCTCGAACACACTAGATGCGCCACCCCTATCTCTCTCTCCCTAGGGTTTCGAACTGATTTGAATATTCTGTGGTGACTAGGGTTTCAGAGAGATCTGTCTATTTATAGACCTGGGGTTTTAACCCTAATGTGCTATTGGGCCTCTTTTCAGCATATTTAATTGGGCCAGACCTGTAACCTAATGCAAATAATAAAGTGGGCCTATGAATTAATTAATTCTCATGTCCACAACCCATGACACAATTAATTAATTAATATTAATTCTTTTTCACCATAAAAGTAATACTGACCTACCCGTTTATTACCGCGTTATGAGAACGAGCTGCATTTATTTGAGAATCACCATATTTAAGGTTACCGAACATTCATTGATTAATCGGAGCTTCTGAGAAACTCTATCTACAACTAATTAATTCTTATATTTCCTGAGCAGTACCACTCAAAGCTTATCACTCGTGCTTGAACTTAATCAACCTGCAGGACTTTAGCACGATGAACATTATTGAGCTCCTCAGGGAAAGTGCCCATCCTATTACTCGGATATGGTTGCCTAACTCCAGTCTTAGGTTGTTCTACACGAACTGCTGCTACCCAAGATGCAGGTATACGAGCACGTTACTCAGGCTCTCCACCATGGCAAGTCAAAGCAACAGTCAACCCGTGCATACCCCTGAACCTTCGTTAGGATTTGGACTTAATCAAGATTGAGATCTTGTATTCTCTAATGTCAGATAACAGAATACATCTCACTGTGGTCCAATCAATACGCAACCGCACGTACTAGCATAACAAGTAACCAAGACAGATTACTTCTTTTCGACTATGATGCAGCCTACACCGACATACTTATCATTGTACGCTGTCTCGGTTGTGACAATATTTATATCTCACTAGGTCAAGTGATCATACTGTCTTTTGCGATCTACAACACGTAGTATGATCATCCCTATCGGTGAGATAAGAAGATACCATTGTTACTCGCATGTAAGTTTGTTAACAGATACGAAATACCGTTGAATGTATACTCATCGTAATAAATGCTTTATGTATACAAACCCAACAATATCCCACTTATACTCAAAGATACAACCCCACCTCCCAAGGTAAACACATAACCTGTGGTCGATTTCTTCTCATCCTGGTCCCCTTGGAAATCCGAATCTGTGTAACCCACATGGCACAAATCCTCACTTTGATAAACTAGGCAGTAATTCCTAGTTCTCTTCAAATACTTGAGGATGTGCTTTAGCGCAGTCCAATGCGCCTGTCCAGGGTTAGACTGATATCTTGCTACCATGCCAACGACATAACAAATATCAGGCCGGGTACACAACATTGCATACATGAGGCTACCCACCGCTGATGCGTATGGTACAAGACTCATCTCATCTTTCTCACTCTGTGTCACAGGACACTGCCCAGTAGAAAGATATACGCCAGGTCTGAAAGGTAGCAAGCCTTTCTTGGCGAGTTGTATGCTGAATCGGGCTATCACAGTATCCACATAGGATGCCTGGGATAAGCTTAACATCCTTATCTTACGATCCCGTAAGACCTTAATCCCAAGGATGTACCTAGATTCTCCCAAATCCTTAATTTGAAACTGTTCGGATAACCAACGTTTAATCTCCGACATCACTCCCTCATTGTTTCCAAATAGGAGTATTTCGTCCACGTACAGTGCAAGGAAAACCACGCTCCCACTGACAGAAAGTTGGTATACACAACTTTCGTTCTCCAAGTGTGAAAATCCATAGGACTTAATCACATCGTTGAAACATAAGTTCCACGCCTTGAAGCTTGCTTAAGTCCATACAAGGACTTCTTAAGCTTCCAGACAAGATGTTCTTCGCCCTTGCGCATATAACCCTCGAGTTGCTACATATAGATGTCCCTACCTTCTTCAAGGTAACCGTTTAGAAAAGCGATTTTGACATCCATCTGCCAAATCTCGAGATCTAAGTGTGCTGCTATGGCAAGAAGTATTCAGATGGATTTAAGCATGGCTACCGATGAAAAGGTTTCATCATAGTCTATGCTCTCTTTCTGACTATAACCCTTTGCCACCAGCCTGGCTTTGAAAGCCGTAATTTCTCCATCTGCTCCCTTCTTTCTATTGTATACCCACTTGCACCCTATGGCCCTAAAGCCATCAGGCAGCTCAGCTTTCTGGTATACATCCCTAGCGGTTATGGATTCTATCTCAGAATCCATGGCGATGCGCCACTTCGCAACATCTTTGTCCTGCACTGCCTCTTCGTAAGTTAGTGGGTCAGAGTCCTCATGCCCGTCTTCAGGGCTCAAGTCCGATGACTCACCCATGAACATGTACCTTTCCGGCTGGAAAATAACTATCCCACTGCGACGAGGCATCGGTGCCGTGTCAGTAGTTGGTGCAACAACTTGTGGTTCTGCACCTTGCACAGAAGAACGCGCCCGTGGTGCTGTACCTCTCACATGTGCACTCACGTTCGCACGTTCCCCTTCCCTTAAAATTGCATTCTCATTTTCAATTTCTTGAAGAACTATATCACTCCTTGTCTTGTGGTTTCTCACATACTCGTCCTCCAAGAATCTTGCGTTGGTGCTAACAACGATTCTCTGAATCTTAAGACAATAAAAGAAACCACCTTTCATTTGCCTAGGATACCCTATAAACAGCATTACCTTGGACCTGCTTTCTAACTTATCAGGCTCTTTCGTCAGCACGTGTGCCGGACAACCCCATACTCTTAACATGCACAAACTGGGTTTGCGTCCAAGGAAGAGTTCACAGGTGATGGAGCCCAAGTAGCAGTTGTGAGAGACGATCCAGTCTACATTCCGAGTGGGCCAATGACTAGAGCTCGAGCAAGGACTTTGAGGGCTGGATTGAGTTCATTGGTTAAAGGCATTTGGGCTGCAAATAATTCCAAGGATTCTATGTTGTTGGAAGAATTAAACGAAGGCCCAAAAGTTATTAATTTAATTATATGTAATGATTGGGCTTAGTTTAATTTATTTAGTTATTTTGGGCCAACATGTTTAGGCCTTGTTTTAATTAAATTTCGAATTTTTTCCTTTTAATTTTCGAAATTTATTTCTTTATTAGTTTAGGGTTTGAGTTGCCTATAAAAATTTGTGAAGTTTTCTCTTTCAACTCTGAAAGCTCAATTTTCGAATTCCTTATCATCCATAGGATTTCGATTTCGACTAATCAATTAGACAGTCATATCCATTGGTGGTGTCTTCACTTATATCCTTCGTTGTTGGATCAATCCGCTTCTTGGATCATTGGAGATTTTCAATCTGGACTACGGTACTTGAAGGCTTTCGAATCCAAAGGTGTTGGATCTTTCCATTGTATCAGTTTCATCAGTTCTGCCTTGATAGTTCTTCAGTTTCTTGGGGCGTATATGAGATTTATCTGGAATACATTATTTGAAGGGTCAATATTTCTTCAGCTTCTTGGGGTGTATATGATATTTGTCTGGAATATGTCATTTGAAGGGTCGAATTAGAAGTGCTGAACTTCTATCCTATCGTCGTTTTTCTGTTCCAGTTCTGTTTGTTTGCTTCCGCGTCGTGTCTGAGTTGAATTATTCGAGTTCCTGGGCTACAATCTTAACCTTTCCGGCGAGGATCGTATCAATAGGGTGTCTTAGGAACTGATTTAGAAGGTACCAGGTTTAAGACGTAAGCTGTTGTTTCCAATGCGTATCCCCAAAATGAAATAGGTAAGCTTGCATAACTCATCATTGATCCCACCATCTCCAAAAGAGTTCTATTTCTTCTCTCGACTACACCATTTTGTTGGGGAGTACCTGGTGCAGTCCACTGGGATGTAATCCCATGTTCTGACAAATATTGCAGGAACTCGTTTCTGAGGCATTCGCCACCGCGGTCAGATTGCAATGACTTGATCGTTTTCCCGACCTTCTTTTCTACCTCAGCCTTGAACTCTATGAATTTCTCAAAGCATTTAGACTCGTATTGAAGCAGGTAAACATATCCGTATCTCGGGTAGTCGTCAATGAAAGTGATGATGTACATATACCCTCCACGAGCCTGTGTGGACATGGGCCCACATAAGTCAGAATGGATCAATTCCAACACATCCTCTGCTCGAGACTGACTAGCCTTAAAAGGCCTAGAAGACATCTTTCCCTCGATGCAAGATTCGCAGACTTGATAAGGTACAGGCCGGGCTAAGTCCAATGTATCGTCATCTACAAGTTGCTTAATCCGCTTCAAGCTAATGTAACCTAACCTCAAGTGCCAGAGATATGTAAGATCCTCATCAGAAGGACTAAGCTTTCTCTTTCTAGGATTATCAATTTCAGATGAGTTACATGCAGCATACGCGGAAGTATTATGATGACAGTTAACAACATAGAGAGAGTTATTCAGCATTCCACGACATATAACAATGTTATTACCAATAATAGAAACACCACTATAAAAAATAACTAAATATCCATCAACATAATGTTTGGAAACTGAAATAAGGTTCTGCCGAAAATCCAGCACATATAAAACATCTCTCAAAGTCAAAACAGAATCATCAAAGTAGAAGGTGACATCTCCAATGGCAGCTACACTCACTTGTGCTGCGTTCCCCATTGAGATGGTAATCTCGTCATTCTTCAGCACCCTCCTCGGTGTGAACCCCTGCAAAGTGTAACAAACATGATTAGTAGCTCCAGTATCCACTACCCACAAATGAGTAGAAACTGCTGCTAAACACGTTTCCGTTACAAATGCAAATGACGTACCTTATCCTTTACTTCCACATGCTTTCTCGCTTGAAGTGACAACAACCATCTTCATCTCCCTAGACTTGCTTTCACTTTTTTTTCGATCAATCAGACTTCTATACTGGTCATTGACCATATTTTTCAATTTGTTCAGACTATGCACGAAATCCGATAACTCAGAATGCCATGAAGGTATGAAAGACTGTTCCGCCAAGAGATCAGTAAGCAACTCTTTAAAAGTATACTCACTTCTCCCAGCAACATCATTCTTAAAGTTATAGAAAAAAAATGGCAATGAGTTCAGGATTATATCGATCTTGGCCCGATCGCTGATACATCCACCTCTACGTGTGAACCGATTTATGGTGTTATCCATTATCATCACATGTAATGTCACTGAACTACCCTCTGCCATTCCCTTGCAAACAAGGTCCTTCACAAGATTACAGCTGATAGCTCGTTCCACCTTGCCATACGTAGCCACCAAGTCCATCCAGATTCCAACAGAGCTACAATAGCCCATATACTTGAGCTTCAACTCTCTAGGAGGTTATCTGAGATTAACTTGTAAGTAAAAACTTCAGATGCCACCTATCTATCATAGAATTGCTTCTCACGTCTGGAGACTCTATGGTAACGTGGAGCAAGTGGCTTCATAGTGAGAACAAACATATGTTGCTTAGACAGGAGGATATACAAAATGCAGTATCTCCATTCAGGGAAGTTTGGACCAATTAAGGGATTGAGAGCAAGAATATGATCAACAGTTGACATAGACATATCTAAAACAAATAAATAATCTTAAATAAGAACAAACATGCAGGACATTGCAAAAACAAATGCATTGAAAACTTCTTGATAAATCAAATACAAATGTTTTCCACTAATAGCCCAAGAGTTCCCACCGCAAGCTACACTCGTAGACGTTTACGATGTCACCCTCAACCAGACTGCGAGTTTTAAGCCCCAATCCTTTAATTTCATACCATGTCATGAATCTTTAGACATATGAAATTAATAATTAGTGTAAAACCTTAGACCAAGCCATCTCTCAAGAACAGGGAAGCAGCAACTGCATTATATTCTAAGATGCCTCTAAGCACTTAACCACAAATTTAACTCCATCCAAAAGAGACAGTTTGGCATGGCGCGTAGCCATACCGCACGACCCTTAAAGCCTTCGTTATCTAAAATTTAAATCAATCCTAGAATACTTATGAGAAAGAATTACGCAAGCTACACTCGTAGAAGTTTATGCAAAACCCTCCCACTATTCACTTGATTTAAATTGTTTGTCCAGAAATCCCAACAACCGCAGCCCATGTACCTTCGGGAACTAGCAAGCTACACTCGTAGATGTTTACTAGGACGAGAGATACACTTACAACCTAGGATCACTTTGTGGAGGTCCATTGATTTTAATTAAAAAATCCGCTTAGTATTTTTTATTCAAAAGGTTTCTTAAATGCGCACATAAATAATTTCTTGTCATTATATTTTTCCAAATTTTTGCATGTAATTAAACAAGCCTTAAAATTCAAAATATAATCCAACAAAAAATTAATCACATAAGCATGTTGATTAAAGCTGTAAATAATAAAGCAGTAAACATGCTTTCATATTATCTACACATGCTTATTGCGCAAATAATAACTCACATATCATACGAGGCAATTAAGACAAACAAAAATTCCTCGTGGCCCCACAAAATAGGAAAATAAAATAATCCTATCTATTACAAAATTTGGAATTTGAATTTCAGATTTGGATAACTCCAAATCTTAAAACATCTTCCAGGGCCTTGATATCCTCAACCACCAAATCTTTTTGAATCTAGGGTTTTGAGATTTGAAAATTGGTCCCATAATCCAACTGCAAACCCTATGGTTTACATCGAATTGCACCAGCCGTCAAACCTTAAACCCTACCACCGCCGGCTGGCCGCCGCAAGCCGCCTGCTCGCGTGGCTGCCACCAGCGCAGGCCTCTGGCCTGTACGGCTGCACCGCTGCCGCTGCATCGCCCGGGGTCGCACATCGCAGCAGGCAGCCTGATTGCCGCTGTGCACTACTCCGCCGCATAAGCACGTCGCGCTCAGCCGCCTGCCGCCGCCGTGCACCGCCGTCGCCTCGCCGGTCTCCATCTTCGTTCATCGACCCGTACAATTATAGATTTGAAAATAAAATTACAATAGCTATTCTATTACAATTTTTTCCTATCAAATGTCATTTTACGCACATATCAATCACGCAAGAAAATGAATTGATCAAGGACATGGAGAAGTTAAATCTTGAAGTGATTTTCCACCTGAAATGGTGAGCATGAGAATAGCAATCTTATTTGCAAGTCCTGATCTAAGGACAAGAATTGTGGAAGCACAAAGATATGGAAAAGATACGACTACAAATCCGAGCGAAGAAAATTTCAAAATTTCAAGATGCTTCTGATAATGCCATCATGTACGATGGAAGATTGTGTGTGCCAAAAGGTGATGATTTGAAAGAGGAAGTCATGAGAGCAACACATGAAACCTCGTACACTGCCCACCCTGGAAGTACAAAGATGTACCAAGACTTGAAGTCTAGATTTTGGTGGGAAAGCATGAAATGAGACATAGCCATGTTCGTAAAACATTGTTTCGCGTGTCAACAAGTGAAAGCATTGCATCAAAGGCCTTATGGAAAGTTACAGCCGCTTGACATCCCCGAGTGAAAATGAGATGCAATAGCAATGGATTTTGTGACACGTCTACCCAAGACCCAAAGAGGGAACACTGCTATTTGGGTAGTTGTGGTCCATCTAACCAAGAGCACGCATTTTCTGCCGATTCAGATTACATATGATCAGATAAGTTGGCCGAGATTTATTCAAGTAAATCATCCGATTACATGGAGTGCCAATGACAATCACATCCAATTCAGTCGCTGAGATGATAGAAGTTGTTCGACCGATCTGCACCAAAATCAAAGTAGTCCAGGATCGACAGAAGTCGTATGCTGATAAAAGACGAACTGAGTTGACTTTTGAAGTCGGAGACAAAGTGTTTTTAAAGATATCCCCGTCTAAGGGAATCATTCGTTTCGGAGCTAGAGACAAACTTAGGCCTAGATACATTGGTTCTTACAAAATTTTAGAAAGGATTGGAGCCGTTACCTATCGTTTGGCTTTATCACCCAACTTTGGGAAAGTTCATAACATTTTTCATGTGTCGCAACTGCAGAAGTACGTCTTCGATCCAAGACACATCATTTACCAAGATGAAGTTCAGCTCCAACCAGATTTGACTTACGAAGAAGGACCAAAAGCAATCATGGATTTCAAAACTCAAGAGCTCCGCAACAAGAAGATCAACCTTGTCAAAGTTCTATGGAAGCATCATGGCACTAAAGAAGCAACATGGGAACTTGAAGGCAAGATGAATGATAAGTACCCCCGGACTCTTTTTGTAAAACGCAAAATTTTGGAATAAAATTTTTTATAGTGGGGGAGGATGTAACACCCCTCATAAATTATAATGTATTTATCAAAATTTCAGAATTTATATTTAGTTATCGAATTTAATTCAAGGTATTCGTGAATGATTTAATTTGGGGAGAGTATTTATTGAGCATTTTTCCCTACCGATTTAAATATTGTTAATTGATGGGTTTAATTTAATTGATGGCGATATATTTTAGCAACCTAAAATTTTTGTTATGGGATATTATCGATCGATAAATTTTGTAACCGAGGAGAATATTACGATCTTCCATAAAAATGACGCGAAGAGATGTGGAGTTGACGTGAGTTGATGTCAATGTGACAAGCGAATGACAACCACTTTCACTTGTTTACTTTTGGTAATACCGAAATTACCCCTCATTTCTTTATATAAATAGAAAGTCTTATTTTCATTCAATACTTTCCATTTTCTCTCAAATTCCTACCAATCTTTTTCTGAAGAGTCTCCGACGAAGTGTTTTTCAAAGTAATAATAACATTTTTAGGATCCTCTCACCATTTTATTTCCACTTCCAACCTTAATTTCTCTATTCATTATGTTTTAGAAGTGGGAATCAAGCAAATCGAGTGTTGATCAAGCCTACGAGGTCCTAATAACGTCAAGGAGGTATAGATCAAACCCCTCTCTAGTTATTTCTTATGTTTGAGCATCTTTAAATTTTTTTGCCCATGTTGAAATAGCATGATCTAGGCTTGTTTTTGAGTTTATGAGTACGTATGCATGTTTAGCAAGTTATATATTCATAGCCTAGAAATTATATGTTAGCCTAGGAAACGAGTTGCGATCATTTTAAAGCATTTTTATACTTTAGCTCTATTTGGAAATATTGAGCTTATATTTTGATTGCATTATATTTTGATATTTAGAATCATGTCTAGACTCGTTATACATGTTTAGAAACCATCCGTTATTGTTAGAAATCGATTGTACAAGCCCGGATAACCGTTTGAGCCAAAACTCAATTTTTCCACCGTAGAGGAATTTACCTCTGTTTCGTTGACATACCTGCATGTCGGTCGACATACCCCATGTGAATCGACATGACCGCTTTGTTTGAAATTTCGTGTATCGATAAATTGTTTCGATCAACACGAATGAAAATTGAATAAAATACTCTTATCGATCGACAAGAGTTACATATTGGTCGGCACATGTGTATCGGTCGTCATTTCTTATTTTGGTCGACTTGCCAGTTGATCGACACTCTCAGTGTTGATTAACACAGACCCCAATTTCAGTGTTTTTTATTTTCCTTGTTCGATCAATTCGACCTATCTTTTATATCGTTCGACATCCCCTATATCAATCGACATAGATAGCAATTCTTTTCTTTCTACTCTCTTTAAAACCTTTTGATTCAAACCAACTTTGATTGTTTGATCCGATCTTTCATAACCTAAACTTTTCTTCGAAACAACTTGATGAGTTCTTATACTCTCAAGCAAATGTACATTAAATCATAATTCATTATGAAGTTCTTTCTATCATAATCTTCGAATTAATGCTCGGTCATTTGACGAAGTCTTGTGTTTGTTATATTAAATTGAATAATGATTTTGATTTATTAAATAACGCTCGATATTGAATCACGAGCTATTTGATTAATGTTTGAATTCCTTGTTCGTCACACTAAATTTACAAATCATTCTATCATTTCTTATCCGATGGCTCAGACTTGAAAAGTCCATGAATGATTAAGAGTCTAGAATTATTTGAAGTGTCAGATTATAGATAATCTATCATCCATTGAGGATTTACTAGTATTCCTTATATCATAGGAAAGGGCAAGGAGAACATTGTCAGCTAGAGCAATCAATTGTGACCGCACCCAACTAAGCTGGGATTTTTCTTACCCCTATAACGTGCGCCAAAATAAAATCATAATGATGTTATCTTTTCAAAGCATATCAAGCATGAAATAAATGATGTTTTGTTTTAAACTATTTTGTCATTGCATACTGTTTTATGTTTGCTATTTGTCCTCTTTGTGGGGGAATCCAAAATAGAGAATAACATCAAACGTATTTAATGTGGATGTTGACTCTGCGTATTGCGAGTCTGTAACGATCGTGCCCTGGTAGTGAAAAGATATCACGGGTTAGTGCATTGGGATGCTGACATGTTAGGGGTCGCGCCCTAATCGGACTAGCATCATGACTATGGTAGGAGGCTACCTCCGAGTCACATGATTTTGTAGATAGTTTAATAGTGTAAAAGAGCATGCTCGTTCTCATAAAATGTTTTGGTGCCATAGGAGGATTTCACGCTTAAAACTCCATGTGCGACCCGACGAAAAAAACATGATAAAATTATATATGTATATTTTCGGGCATGTGTTCACTAACGACAATTTGTACTTATCCCCTTGCATTATTTCTAAAACGCATAGTTTAAAAGAGGATTTGAAGCAGAGTACGAGATAGCAGGGGAGTGGAGCTAAAGATTGAACTTTTGTAATAGTTAGATGCTAAAATATGTATCGTTGATATGTGCGTAAAATGACCTATATTTCGATGTTTGTGCATGCATGTTTGCGTTCATTTTACTCCCATATCATATGCTTTTTGCTTCTTTTTGTTGTGTTTTCGTGTTTTGTGTGTTTCAAATGGTGTAGGTTAGGTTTTGGACATAATTAAACATTTTTTGCTAAGTTTTGGTGGAAAATCGACCGATTTGAGGAGCAGCAAGTGTTGATGTCCAGAGCCAGATCAACCGATCCAGAGCCGGATTGACCGATCCAGATTTGGATCGACCGATCCTGGCAGTTCAGAGGAGAATCTCGGGAGATCCTGTGCAGGCTCGACCGATCTGCTCTTCAGAGGCAGATCTCGGTCGAGCTAAATCTATCCCGACCGATCCAAAGCAGGCTGTTGGCGGTTTCGTTGTTTCATGTCATCTCGGGCGATCCAATTTCATCCCGGGTGATCCGAGGCTCTGCCAACTCATCATAAAAAGGGGAAACTCACATTTTTGAGAAAACTTCGAACTTTTGTCAAATTTACACGAAATACACTTAGATTCTCTCTACAATTCCATCCTCCATATCCTTCCAAACTTCACCCTAGGTGTCAAGGAGCTAATCCAACATTTCTTGGTGAAGAATTGAAGATTCCAAGGGTAGATCAAGATCAAGATACTCAAATAGCGGAAGAAATCTATCTAGGCCTATCAATTGTAATGATTTTCTTTCAATTGAATATTGTATTGATCAAATTGATAGGTATGGCGCTCTAAACTCCTTTGGATGTTGATTTGACTAAAGGTGTTTGATAATTAGGTTGAATTGTGTATGTTTACCTCCCTTTATGAGATTGAATCATACTAGAGCTCATTCCTATTCACCTAGGTGTAGGTAATAGCCAATCTAGGTGATAATTGACGTGAATATTGCAGCCACCACGCGGATAGGAGCGT
>JAPKLW010001567.1:148214-177122 GCA_026898455.1 Plectranthus barbatus
ATGAGTGTGTTTATTGCGTTTAATGTTGTTTTTAGTTAGTTTGAATTCGAGCTTAGGATATTAGAACAAAACTCAACAAATTTGAATTTACCTAGCTATAAAAGTCCACACAAGTAGATAGTATTCCTTTGGGAGAAACGAGTAAGTTCCTTGGATTGATATTATTACTTGATAAACATTGAATTTGAGCAATCAACTTTAGTGGCGTCAATCTTCATATACATACTTCATTGATAACTTTTCGCTGTTAAACTCATTGTCTTTTGTTAAACTTTTGATATCATCAATCTTGTTAAACTTTGATTATTCATTTCTCGATAAGCCAAGATTCCTTCTCGAGGAGACACCTTTTATTATCTTTTGAATTACTTGGGGTATGTGTGTTGAGTTCTATCTTAATTCGCTTGATCATTTCCTAATAATTGATGTCCCAAATGCATGTCTCGTACCCGATGTGTCTCAATTTCTTGATTTATGTCTTGTTTATAAATCGGGCCGTGACAAATTATTAGCAACCATAAATTAACATCTTCCGACTAAATGAAAATAATCATATATAAGTTATGCATATTTCACAATTTTAAAATAAAATGTTAAATTTTATTATTTCAAAAAATATAACTTCAATAATTTTTAAGTTTTTATTTTATCTGAAATATTATTACAATACAATCTTGTGTTTTTTTGTCCTTGTGCTTCAATGTAATATTATCTCTCTCTCTCTCTCTCTTTCTCTCTCTCTCTCTCACACACACACACACACACACACACATATATATATATATATATATATATATATATATATATATAGTAGTGATCATATGAGAATAGTTTTTAGTATGAGAAATGAGAATAAATCTCAGCCTTTGATTTTGTGATTTCAACGCTCATGATCTATTTCACTCCGTGTGCAGTTTTCCTCGATTATCCTGCAGTTTTGCAAAATTAAGGTTATTTTTGTATTTTTAGCTTTTTTTAAAATCTGAAATAGTAACTTATTAGATTTTTTATTCATTTCTTCGCGCGATTTGATTTCTTCTTCCTTCATCGTTCGATTTGATTTGTATTTCTTCTGTCGATCAATTTTTTTCTTTGTTTCTGGATTTTGCATTCGTGTTTGGTCTCGACTTTGTTAATTGTACATGAATATAGTTTTAAAAAAATTGTTTTATTCAGATCGATGTTCATTTTTACTATTATATTGTGCATCTTTAGTATTAACTTTGTGCATTTTTGTATCTTACAACTAGATTATGCCCTATTCAAATCGCACAAAACTCGGCAATTCAAAAGTTCAATTTAAGCATACCTTAACAACTAGATTATGCCCTATCATTGGTCGAAGCAAATTTTAGCCTTACAAAGTAGATCATGATTTAAATCTCCAATTCGCATTTGGGTTCATCATGCACACACGACAAGCACACAACAACCTAACTAACATTCTACATGCCAACACAATTCAATTTGAAACTAAATGGTAAGAGGAACGATAGAAAGCGTTACCCATCGGTAGACACGATCACCGCTCTCCATTCCTTATTTGCACCTACTAAACAACAATACAACACCACCAAACAATTTGAGCATAATAAAACCAATAAAGCTCTCATGTCCACCATCTTACCACAAACCTATCTTTCAACAAAAATTAACACATTAATCCACTAGCACCACCATTCATTTTCTACCATTATACATCCACATACCCAAAACCAAATAGGAAGAATTAAACACATGCAAGCTCGCCATGATTCATCAAAACATTCCATAAAAATAAAAACAAATCAATCAACATCATCCTCACAAGAGTATATCAATATCGAATTACAACCATATCGAAGATCAATGTTATTCAAATTCAACAACTAAATCTAAACTAGACTAAAGATAAGGATAAAGATTAGAGAAGTGAACCAGAAGAGAGCACCGGATACCGACCACTCCCCCCAAACTTAGTCAAGTGAGACTAAGTTTGTAAAAAGGTACGCGGTGCGCTCACACTCCCTTTAGTCTGCTGGAGGCGGTTGACGAGGACGGCGAGCATATGGAATAGGTACACGGCACTGCAGCTCACTCACATCTTCCTGCAAGGTCTCCACATTCCGGTCAAGTATGTCGAATCTAGAAGTAATAGTGGCTTGATCCACCATATAACCCTCGCGGAAAGTGGCAAAATCATCATGAATGGAAGATATCCTCATGTCCATACCCTGCAAAGAAGAAGACAAAGAATCAACAGACTCAGCTGTCCTCGTGAGCATCGTCATCATTTGCTGCTGCCAATCTGTGACTGAAGAATGCCTATGCTGTGAGGGAACTCGTGTACTTGGGCCGGCATCCTGCAACTGACTATGTTCTCTCAACCAAGACAACGAAGAGAAATATCCATCCGAAGACAGAATTCCAACACAACCCTGGTGATCCTCAGAATCCAACAACCAATTCGAATGGTCTCCCAAATCTTTAACCGTTGTCAACTCCTCACAAGGAAGCTCCAACACCTTATCCCCACACTTATAATAATAACTAGTACCACAAGGGTCAGGCACCAGAAACCTCCCGGCCAATAAAGAATGGGTATCAAGATAGACAGTAGGAGCATAATTGCCCGTTAATTCAACACCAATTTTCATAAAGATTGGAGTTATCATTCCACAACAAAAAGTAGGAGTTCTTGTGCTCGCAACCTTACTCCATGCATCCATTAACATTCCCCCCAAAGAGAATTTAAGCACATGCATCAAAGCATAAAGCATAGACAGTTCAACAGTAATAATATTACTCAACTCATATCTCCCACCAACCGAACCACCGACAAACTTATGAATGTATCTAATCACATGATTCTTAATAGCTGTACCACGATAATCCTTAATATTAAACTTTGAACCAGATGAAATGCCCGAAAGTTCTTCCCAAAAGTCCCCAAAATTCACATCATCATGCAAGAAAACAAATTCAGGGCCACAACCAAATATTTCATCAACTTGAGCACGTTGGAAAAAATGTTCCTTACCTTGAAGTTTGAACATCATCGATAAAGGGATTCCTCCGGCTCTTTTCATGATTGTTACCGATGCCAAGAACTCCCTTGACAATTCCATGTAGTCGGGCCACTTCACTGAAAGCACCTTCTTCCAACCGATGCTCGTAAGGAGACTCCACACATCATCTTTGAGTTTTAACGCTCTCAACGTCTCCTTGCACAAATACTTGGTGCCCACAACTTGCCTATTCCCCAAATTTTTGAATTTCGCGAATTCTTCATCATCAAAACCCTTGGGACGCCCGCTTGAAGAAGACGATTTGCTCCTCGCTCTCTTGCTAGCCATGACAAATTTGGAGGGTGAGGGTGGTACAATTCAATGAACAAAAGTATATAAGAGAATTTGAGAACTGAAATTTCGACCGAAATGCAAATGGGCCAAGCAACAATCTCGACCGAGCTTTTAAATCCACGTGTGGCTCGGCCGAGCACGAGATGGCTCGGCCGAGCGAGGAGTCTGTTGCAAGGCTCGGGCGAGCCTGCCCCGCGCTTGACCGAGCAACCGCTCTGTTTCACGGCTCGGTCGAGCCTGCCAAGCGCTCGGTCGAGCTTCCCTGCTCGGGCCTATTTTTCTGCCCTTTTTCCAACATCTTCTCGATCATGTAGCCTTCCATCCTCTCCTAACCTTCATACACACATTCTTCACACGAAATTGTAGCACCACAACAATTAAGAATCCTTCAAAACAACAAACATATTATTCCACAAAAATCATAAACCTAACAATTATTCAACTATGAAAAAGAACAAAATTCAATAAATTGGGTTGCCTCCCAATAAGCGCTTGTTTAACGTCGAAAGCTCGACGATCATACCTCATCTCAATCATGATTTAAAGATGCGGAACCGGAACTCATACCTTGGCATACCTCAAAGCACTCTTCGGGGAACCGAAGCTTCCTTCTAGCGCTCCTTGGTAGATCCGTATCCACCCGAGCTTTCTTGAGTCGAACTTGATTGAGAACTTCCTCATCCCCCGGATCCTTACATACTTCTTTTTCTTCATTCATACTCTTCAAGTTTGGTTCCAACACATCCTTCATTCTCTTTTTGTTTACAACCTTCTCAATTTCACCAACATCAATGTTCTTTGGAGGTAATGAAAACACCACTTCCTTGCCACAACAACGGAATGTGAGTTCACCGTGCTTCATATCGAAAAGAGCATCGGCCATGTGCAAGAACGGTGTTCCAAAAATAAGTTGAATACCCCCCTTGTTCTTCATATCTACAACAAGGAAATCCCCAAGGAAGGTAAACGTCAACACCTCGACATGAACATCTTCAACTACCCCTTTTGGGCAAAATAGAGCTTGGTTAGCCAATTGAAGCATTTGACTTGTTGGTTTTAAGTTTCCAACCTCCAACTCCTTAAACAAATCCCATGACATAATGTTGACACTAGCACCAGAATCACACAAGGCCTTCTTAATATGTTTCTCTCCAATCTTACATCCAACTACTAAACCTCCAGGATCTTTTTTCTTACTAGCAATGTTCTTCTGTTCAAATTCACTTATACCATCTTCAAATACTTCTTCTTTACCAACAAATTTGTCGAGCATAGGCACTCTCTCTATTTCTTCCGGTAGCGGCATCTCGATGTCTCTCTTCTTGACATACTCAAAAAACTTAACCTCTCTGATTCTCACATCCTCATTTGCTTCCACTTGCTTGACTTCAACTAACTTCACTTCATCAATTTCTTCTTCCAACTCTCCTTTCACCTCGACCATCTCCAACTTAAGAGTCATTACTTCCAAATTTTCCTCCATTCTATTTTCTCCTTCTACCATATTACAACCCTTCTTTTGCACCGTTTCCGTATCACTTGGAAACTTCCCAGCTTGGTGCTTCCCACTTAGTTGTTTTGCAATCGAGGAAATTTGAAGCTGGATCTCGGCAAACATGCCATCATACTTTTCAAATCTCTTGTCCAATTCCTCATTAGGATTTCTTCTAAGTTCTTGATTTGCATACCTATTATTTCCCCCAGCATATCCTTGGCTACTACTTCCCCCTTCAATTTGTAATGGAGGATTGAGAGCGTTGTTTGGATTAGCATAGGAAAAATTCGGGTGAAAACGGTTGGACGGATGATAGTACATGTTCCCTTGTGGATTGTATTGGGGACGAGCATTAAACCCCATTCTTTGATTCACGAAATTCAAACTCTCCGGATGCGACTCTTCATGCCGAACTACCATCATATCCTCATTTCTATTTCTCGATGTAGACAATGCATCAAGCTTCTTTTGCATGAGTGCAATTTGCTCTTTGAATTCTTCACTTTCCTTAGCCTCATTTACAGACTTAACCGATCGATAGTCCTTGCGTTCCTTAGGCCAATGGAAAATATTCTCAGCCATTTTCTCAATTTTCCTCCAAGCTTCTTCCTCTTCAAGATCAAGAAATGCTCCTCTCGATGAAGCATCTGACATCACTTTCGTTTCATAGTTTAATTCCCCGTAGAACTGGCAAATCTGTTGACTCCGAGAAAGTCCATGTCTTGGGCATTTTCATAGAAGCTCTCGGAACCTATCCCATGCCTCGTATAGAGGTTCATCGTATATTTGCCCAAACGATGTGATATCAGCCCTTCTCTTCAAAGTCAAACTTGGTGGGAAAAACTTGAATAGAAACTTCTCTCTCAACTCTTCCCAAGTGACAATATTTGATTTGTCCAAGCCTTCGAACCAATTCCTAGCACCATCTCTCAAAGAAAATGAGAATAACCGCAGCCGTATTTGATCTTGAGGCACTTGGTTGATCTTTATAGTATCAGTAATCTCCAAAAATCGAGAGATATGAACATTTGGATCCTCGGTTATGTGCCCCCCAAATTGGTTGTTTTGTATCATTTGGACCAACTGTGGCTTTATCTGAAATTGCGTGGCATTTACTCCTAACCGAAAACCTCCCGTTAACGGTTCACCTTGAGGTCGAAAAAGATTTTGTAATGGTCTTCTCGGACCATTCTTCTCATTGATCATAGCTTTCATCAACTCGAGTTACCTTTCCAACTCTTCTATCCTAACCGTGTCTTCTCCATGGTTAGCCATCTCAAAATCAATTTGAATATGTGCTCTTCTTTCTTGAAGTTTTCTTGCCTCAAGCTCTCTAGCCTTTGATCGAGTGATCATAAACTACCTAGGAAAAATCCACAAAACCAATTACAAGTAGACAATCCAACAAAAACAAACAAACACAAATAACAAACAAAACAATGTTAGTAAAAATATTCACACAAGCACTCCTCAAACACCTAGCATACCATACTTCAACTTTCAATAATTCCACTAGACCTACTAAAAGATTCCCCGACAACGACGCCAAAAACATGACAGTCGAGTGAAGTGACACACTATTCCACGTTAAATTATCAATCCGAGTTCTTTTTCTATTCGCTCTCGTGGAAACTATTTACTCGTATGAAGGTGTATTAATAGCTAGGCAATACAATTGTCGTTGATTTTATTTATCTATCAATCTTTTAATTGCAAACTAAACTACAAATGAACACAATCAAGCATTCAACAATTTGCAAACTTTACCAATCACTTACTTTTATCAAATGTTTGGGTAGATTAGAATAACAAGTCCGACAATCTAAGAAGGAAGTGAGTGTTTGTAAACTTCAATTGATTCAAATTAAATCAAGCTATGTTGTGGATGGATTTTAATTCCTATGAAGTTGAGCAACCGACTCTTATATTCGCTAGTCACTTGCTACGGATAACTAGCGGTAGATGACTCTCGAAGTTGCAAACAACTACGTTATTAACTCCGAGGCCACTCCCAACCGACCGTCGATTATTACCCAATAATCCTAGCCCTGCACATGGATTGGAACTAAAACTATATGATTATGCACTTTTCACGACGTTTCCGTCCGCGTATTGGCTACAATGTTCACATCAACTACTTATAGATTGGCTATTACCTACATCTAATAGGTATGAACAAGCTCAAGTGCAAATCAAGCCTTCATAGGAAAGTAAACAAGCATAGTAGATTCAATCCATCACAATATCCATATTACAACACTCACTTAGGAATTTAGTTCATCATACCTTGAATTAGAAGCAATACAAGTTGAGAAATAAGAATTGACATTACAAAGCTTCAAGGTCAAATTGATCTTCTACGATTGCCTTCGTTGAATCCAATCCACCTATTCTCCTTCTTCAAATTCCACCAAGATGATGGAATGTTTTTTGGTTCTCCTTGATTCAAGTGGGGAAGGAAGTGTAAAGATGAATCTAGATGGAAGTTCGTGACGGTTATTCTCAGATTGGGCAAAAGTTTTTTATTTAATTGATTTTCCCCCTTTTATAGACGAGCTAGCAGGGCCTCGGATCGCTCGAGCTGAAGTTGGCTCGCCGAGCCTCCAGAAGATCCGCAGGGAAATGGACAAATCAAGCCTCCACGGCTCGTCCGAGCCTGCACGCCGATCGATCGAGTGAGCTCTCTATCGGGCAGCTCGACCGAGCCTGCACACCGCTCGGCCGGGCAACTCCTCCAAGCTCCCGAAACTCCTCCTTTTGCACCGCTCGGGAGAACATAACCTCCTCGGACTTCATACTTGGACGATTTTCCTCCAAAACTCTCCAAAATATGCTATATTATGCTCAAAATGTATCCTACATAATTTCAAACACGAAAACACAAAAACAAGACAAAATAACGACAAAATCATATGATATGAGGGTAAAATGGCCACAAACATGCACGCTCACACATCGAAAAATAGGTCATTTTACACACATATCAATAATCTAATTTTTTTTTTCATTTTTCATATTACCTTACAGCTTTATATTTCAATATGTTTTAAATTTTAATGCATTAAAATAATAAATTTTATGTTTTATTGTATTTTTGACTTTTATATTAGAATACTCTAACAATACATATAAGAATATATGTTGAAATAATAGAAAAAACAATTGATATATAAATTAAGTAAAACAATTATTTATTTTCATAAATCTTTACATAAACATCATGAAAAATAAGATTTGAATCCATTTAATATTATTTTTAGTGTGAATTTATACTCCATTTTATGGATAATTTTTCTTAAATAATGATCATAAAATATTATATTTTGAATGAAAATGATAAAATCTATAAAAGAAAATTCTAAATTAAACCTATGAGATATTGTTTACATTTTCATACATTAAAAATACAATTAAATTTCTTAGAGGGTAAATATGTTAACACTTAATAATGAATAAACTTAATTTATAGTTCAACTAATCATCCATAAGTCCAACTATAAATCTACCATTATACTCTACGATTTTATTTTAATATATATATGCATATATGTATATATATATATATATATATATATATAGTAGTGATTATATGGAAATAGTTTTTAGTATGAGAAATGAGAATAAATCTCAGCCTTTGATTTTGTGATTTCAACGATCATGATCTATTTCACTCAGTGTGCAGTTTTCCTCGATTATCTTGCAGTTTTGCAAAATTAAGGTTATTTTTGTAATTTTAGCTTTTTTTTTTCAAATCTGAAATAGTATCTCATCAGAATTTTTATTCCTTTCTTTGCGCGATTTGATTTCTTCATCCTTCTTCGTTCGATTTGATTTATATTTCTTCCGTCGATCAGATTTTTTTTCTTTGTTTCTGGATTTCGCATTTGTGTTCGGTCACGACTTTGTTAATTGTGCATGAATATAGTTTAAAAAAATTTGTTTTATTCAGATCGACATTCATTTTTACTATTATATTGTGCATCTTTAGTATTAACTTTGTGCATTTTTGTATCTTACAAGTTCATTTATTCCAAAGTGTGTTGATGAGATGAAGCATTTTAAGGGCATACTTTTTAGAATTGTTGATGTTGGTATTGAGTTTTATAGAGACTACGCTCGTGTTGATGCTTTGAAAAAGAAGATGTTTAATTTCTTCAATTCATATTTATGTAAAAATGAAGTAAATCGGGCTTAAAATGCAGGTTGTTTTTTGTGTTTGAGTATTTTTACAGTTTTAGCCTTTAAAGGCTAAAACTGTAGGATATTGGGACAAAAATGCCGCATTTTTCAATTTGCTGAGAATGAATCATGTTCGTCGATTTGATGAGATGGAGGCGCGAGATCTATTCTTATTTATCATAGTACTCCTATTCTCACCTGATCACTACCCTATATATATATATATATATATATATATATAGATATTGATATATTAAAACAATGATAAAATTATCTACTGATAATGAAAGAGGACATAAATAGATAAATTAAAAAAAATACCAATGTTGATGATATTTAAATCACAACTTAAATACGGACAACAATTTCAACTTGGATGAATAATATAATTATGAACTTTTTTAATTATATTTTGAATTCGTGAATTACGAATTAGAAGTAAAATTAATCGTTTAATCTAAATATAATGAATAAAACAATATATATATATATACATATTTATTTATTAATTTATAATTAGTAATATTATTTGTACATATACAATAAAGGCTTATAAAGGCATTAGTTATATCTAATTATAAAATATATTACTTACATACTTACCTTGAATATTATTACTTTACCATTATATTATACAATTATTTTTGGTAGGTTTTTTTTTTCGAATTTTTTTTGGTTTTAAGTATTACGATTATATAGATATAGACCATCATTATTATTCATGTTTGTCTGGGCAAATGATCAAACCAAATATCGCCACTTCACAAAATGATTTATTCATTCAATTAAGACACATATTTTTGTATTTAACATATATTTTTATCCTTTATAACTAAATTAATATCTTAAAAAAAAATATATGTTTCACTATCAGACATTTGAACTCGTTATGAGCGTCCACATCTTTAGGGGTTTATATAAAAGCTACCATGTGATCAAATTTTATTACACTGTCGGAAAGTGTCTGATCAAAACAACAAATGATGCAGCTCGTTGTGTAGAAACCGATCCATAATAATCTTGTAAGCACTCTCAGTTGGATGAAAGACATCTCAAAAAACGTATCCAGATGGAGCTTTGGAGATTATGCCGATTATGGAATATCAAGCAATTAGGTTTCACTTTACAAACTTTTCGAATAAGATTTTTTTTTTTTAGTATGTGGTGCTTGGACATCTACTCATGAAACTTCGTTTTATCTCCTTAAACAACATATAATAATCAATTTCACTTTTATCTACTTCTTGAAACAATACATATATTGAATGCGATGCATTTTTCTTGTTTTATTTTAGTTTTGTAATGAGACATTTCAATAGTTTGAAAATTTTATTTTATTTTACAATATAGTTTGACACAAAGATATTTTTACAGCAGTGGTCTCGCATCCTAATATTTCTCATTTTAATTTAATTTAATTATATTGTGACGTTCTAATTTTTCTCACTTTTTTTTGTTTCATTTTAAAATATAACTCAACCTTCTAAATAAATCTATTATTTTATTTTATCCTAAAGCTATTACAATAATCTATTTTTCTTATTTTTATATTTCCGTACAATTTTATATTTCAATATATTTTAAATTTTAATGCATTAAAATAATATATTTTATGTTTTATTGTATTTTTTAATTTTATATTAGAATACTCTAACAATACATATAAGAATATATGATTAAATAATAGAAAAATCAATTGATATATAAATTAAGTAACACAATTATTTATTTTCGTAAATCTTTACATAAATATCATGAACAATAAGATTTGGATCCATTTAATATTATTTTTAGTGTGATTTTATACTCTATTTTATGGCTAATTTTTCTTAAATAATGATAATAAAATAATACATTTTGAATGAAAATGAGAAAATCTATAAAAGAAAATTCTAAATTAAACCTATAATATATTGTTTACATTTTCATACAATAAAAATATAATTAATTTTCTTAGAGGATAAATATATTTACACTTTATAATGAATAAACTTAATTAATAGTTAAATTAATCATCCATAAGTACAACTATAAATTTACCATTATACCCTACGATTTTATTTTAATATATATAGAGATAATGATATATTAAAACAATGATAAAATTATCTACTGATAATGATAGAGGACATAGATAGACAAATTTTAAAAAAATTACCAGTGTTGATGATATTTAAATCACAACTTAAATCGGGACAACAATTTCAACTTGGATGAATAATATAATTATGAATTTTTTCAATTATATTTTGAATTTGTCGATTACAAATTAGTAGAAAAATTAATCATTTAATCTAAATATAATGAATAAAATAATATATATATATATATTGAGTTGGTCTCCTGAGAGACGGTCTCACCAATTTTTTATTGTGAGACGGACCTTAATACATCATTTCAATAAGTTAAATACATCATTTTATTTTTAAAAATTACACTATTTGCAACAAAGAAATACATCATTTGAAATAAAGAAACACAATATTTTATTAAATTCGTCTCACAATAAAAATGGTGAGACATCATTTAAAATAAAGAAATAAATCATTTCATTAAATTCGTCTTACAATAAAAATGATGAGACCGTCTCATCAGAGAATTTGCCATATTTATTTATTTATAATTAGTAATATTATTTGTACATATACAATAAAGGCATTAGTTATATCTAATTATAAAATAGATTAATTACATACTTACCTTGAATGTTATTGCTTTACCATTATATTATACAATTATTTTTGGTAAGTATTATTTTTGGGGAGTTTTTTTTGGTTTGAGTATTACCATTATATAGATATAGACTATCATTATTATTCATGTTTGCCTGGACAAATGATCAAACCAAATATTGCCACTTCACAAAATGATTTATTCATTTAATTAAGACACAAATTTTTGTATTTAATATATATTTTTATCCTTTTGAACTAAATCAATATCTTAAAAAAATAATACATGTTCCACTGTCAGACATTTGAACTCGTTATGGGCGTCCACATCTTTAGGGTTTCATATAAAAGCTACCATGTGTTCAACTTTTATTACAATGTCGCAAAGTGTCTAATCAAAACAATAAACGATGCAACTCGTTGTGTAGGGCTTATGGTTGGCATTGCAGATGCTGCGGATATTGTTGTTGTTGCCAGAGTTGTAAAAGCCATCGCCGAATGCAAATACGACGGTGATATTATGGAGGCTTATGGTTAAGGTTGGTAGAAAATGGAGGGTTGTCACACACAGGAAGAGAAGCCAGCTAATCATCTCATTCATCGTATTCTATTTCTATATTTGTTTCTCCTCTATGGCATGCAAATTGCTTTTCATACAAAATCATCTCTAACGATGTCTATTAACATACATGCTCGTAGAGAGACAAATAAACAACAAATTCCCTAGGTAACAAAATTTTTGATTTGTAACTTTTCAATAAAAGATTTCAAATTACATGATTTATGTAGTCACTTAAAAAATGGTCAAATATTTTGTTGTCCATTTAGGAGAAAGTGAAAACATTTTAATAAAATCTTGTGGAGTGGAATGTCAATATTTTACTTAGAAACTAAAAAACATTAATATCAAAGATTAAGTTTGGCATTAAAAGTAAAGTTAATGTTAAATTGGAAGAAAAAATTAATATTTAAATTAATTAATTTAGTGGTCTAAATAAAAAATACTAATTTTGAGCAAATTGATTTTAAATCATAATATATATAATGAAAAATTACAATATATTTAAATTCTATTACTTTGTATTAGAGAGAATGTTTTTGATTTTGCTTGAAACAAATGTGAGAGTATATCACCGATTTATAATAGTGTCATCATTACTTTAATCTAATGGCTATAATTTATTCTCTAGACTATTCCACATTAATATAATTCATATTATATTTCTAGATAACTCCATAGACTTCTCTAGAATATTAATTTAGAACTTGGACGAATAGGCTATGACTCATATAGTTATAACTATAATACTTTAATCCTTAATTTATTTGACCAAGATCAAGTTTATAATTCAATATACCCCTTATGTAACATAAGACCGTTTTCCTTCTACACATTACTTTTGAACTTTTTGAAGTTCTCGAACTCCCCTGATTTCTCCTTAAATAGGTTTACTCATATTTTTCTTGAAAAATTATCAATAAAGAGAAAATGAAGTATTTAATCATACCAATTGAACTAGGCTTGATAGGTCCACACATATTTGTGTGCATGAGTTCTAGCATCCCTCTAGCTCTTGAGCTCAACTCTTTTGGGAAGCTCGTCTTGAATTTCTTTCCAAGTAGGCATCCTTCGCACAATTAATTTGGGTGGTTGATGTGAGGCAGTTCGTTGAGCATTTTATTCTTGGATAATAGTTCAAATCCTCCAAAGTTGAGATGCCTAAATCAAAGATGTCATAGCCAAGACAACTCGAAATACAAGGTTATTTGTAGGGGTAGATGTGTATCCTGCAAGATCTAGGATTGAAAATAAAATAAATGTCCAACTTAGGCCGAGTCAGCCAAACCCGAGCTCCGTGTCGATCGACAAGGCCTATGTCAGTCAACACAAACTTCCTTTTGTCGATCTCCACATCAACCGAGCCACGTCACCCATCGACCCTTTGCATCGAATGATGCAGGGCACATCAATTGACACGGAGGCAACCTTTTAATATTTCTGAACCATCTTCATGTCGATCGACACGAGTTGTGTCAATCGAAACAAAGCAATTCTCTCTTCGCCCTTTCTCTACACTTAACCATTTTCTCACTCCAAATCCTGCAAAAGACATACCACCACAAGCATAAAACCTAACAATACTAACTCATGCATAATAAATAATAATTAAATATCAATATACATAGATTAATAGGAAAATTAGAATAATAACTGAGTACATTTACGAGCTTATTAGCCCTCAAACTTGAACATTTGATTTTCCTCAATCAATAGGCAAGAATATACCAAAAGATCATGTTGTTGAAAGCGCAATGCCTCACAAGATTCATCACAATCAAAAATTGAATATTCACAATACACAAACAATCCAAAAGAGAGAGAATATTTTTTAACCATGGAAGACTCACACAAAATGTATCACTCAACTCACAAGACGTCAATGAAAGCTCTCTAAACATACATGAATGAATTTCTACCATAGCCTTGCAAATATTCTAACTTATCCACTGCTCAAATGTGCAGACAAGACTAGAATAAAAAAAGGACTTTATTTAGGTTATAATGCAGGCTTTTTTGACAGATAGGGAAATATGGTTAAGTGACTAAAAATAATACATTGAGTTCATGAGTCTAAAGGAAACTAAAATTAACCATCTACTATCAACCACACATTTTTCCAAAAATATTTCAATTCAAAAGTACAACTCTTTTCTTTTTTTTAGAAAAAAATCCTTTTATGCTCTTTTTTTTCTTTTCTCTTTTTTCCTTCAGGAGAGCTTATAAGGATATATTACTTTTTTTCGAGAGCTCAAATTTTCTTTTGTTTCACGAATTCTACAATTTTTTATCCAACCCACACCTTTTTTTCTCCTTATTCTTCCCAATCCTCATAGACAATGTACAATTCACATATTTCATGAGAATCTCCTAGACAAGATCGAAAAAATGAAATACGACGCAAAGGAGTTGACTAGGATTATAAGAATGCAAGGGACAATGATTAGAATTTTTGGCTAGCAAAACTACCCTAAAATCATTTCCTAGACTTGTGCACACTATGCAGTCTCGAAATAGAAACAATAAAAGTTCTAGAGAAATTAAAACATTCATATAAGTCTCACATCAAACAAAACAAAGCTCAAAATCTCAAACTTGGGTAAATTTTTCTTCCACAACAAATATCAAATGCACTCAATTATCATGCAAGTGTACGTATCAGTCCAACCTATCATGCGATATTCTACATTTTTAGGCAATTCGACCACAATCAAATTCAAACCAAACTCACAATCATGTTTAGGTTGATCAAAACTTAGAAAATTCCCATAAAATAGCATTAAAATTTTAAAAATAAAAAATTCTCGTAGGAAAAAAATTAAATGTATAAAGCAGAATATATAATAGATAGAAAGTTCCAACTTTTTTCCTCATCCCTCCAAACTCATTTCACTCAATGAGTGGATAATTCTGAAAATCAGACAAGAGAAGAAACTGTACCTGGTATTGATCTCATACATCAACTTTCTATTTCCTGAACTCTACAACCTTGTGTGACGTTGATTTCCAGCCTTTTAATGCGCGTGGATCGACATGTGACGCATCAATTGACATGCAATTCTCTATTGAATCCTAGATTGGTTCGAAGTCCTGCTTCACTGACCTCTCTGTAGACCAATGCCAGCTGCATCGATCAATACATAGGCTTCCACTTTTTTATTTTTTACTGCAAAACATAGTGAGATGACACAAAAAATGAATAATAAAGTAAAAATGAAAGTAAAGCAAGTAAATATTGGGAATCTCCCAACAAGTACTTTAATTAACATCTTACCTCTACGGTGTGATCATATTGATATTGGTTCTAGTATCAGTCTGCCATCTGCAGTGTGATCATCGTGGGCCTCATATCTCCAATGTTGAGTTCCTTGTAAATGTAGTACGTTATCATATTGATATTGGTCCTAGTATCACACAGTACCCTCTCGAAGGTGTATCCTTTGATCGCAATTAGAACCGAGAAGAATCTTTGATCGTTGATCTTGATGGGCATCCACTTTTGCAGTAGCAGGCTACAATGCTCGTGGATCTTCACAGCCTCGTTCTCCACGAACAACTTCATTTCACTCATCAACTTTCTGAGTTGTTTCATGTACCCCGAAATCTCTCGCAAAGCTTCTATGAGAGGTAGGAAGATGATGCATGTCGATTGACACATGCAATGTCGATCCACATGCATTTGTCGATCGATATGAAGCCGTGTTGATCGACACAGAGGTGTCGACCGATGCGTGCGTGTGTCAATCGATGTCAAGGACATCGAGCTGAGCTAGTGTCGATGAACAAGCATGTCAATCGACAAGTTTTATGTCGATCGACATGGTTGTGTCGACCGACACAGAGAACTAAGATGTATTATTTTGTTTTCCTTGTCTGAACTTGAACCAATTTGATTTGTTTTCGAAGATTTAGCTGATATATGATTAGTTAAGCATGTTATGAGTATGATTAGGTGTTGGTTTATGAAATCGAGTATTGAGTTTGACTAGTTCGTTTATCGTGAAGTTAAAAAGCATGGTTAAGTGTTAAAAAATGATGATCATGATTTGAATCAAGCTAATTAGTTAATTATGAATGGATTAACTGTGTTGATAGGATTTGAAGAATGTAACATGTGAAGTGAATACGTGTTGAATGATTGGGAGGTGTTATTTAGATATCAGTCATAGGTCCTGATTACATTAAGTATTATCACCTAGGACTCATTGAGATACTTAGACTACCCATCCTAATTAAGTGAATGTTATGTGATTATATTTGAAGGGAAGTTAGAGGATAAGGTTGTTACAACTCAAATACAAAGATAACAAGACCATCTTTTTCTATAAGCTAAACACAGGTGGGGACTATTTCAGTAAAAATAAATGTTTTAGAGCTTTATGCTCAGCTTTCAAAATGAGTGTGAAAATGTTTTGTTTTAAATTGATTGCTATGCTTAAAAAATTGTTTTGTGCTATCATATTTGTACATCTGACGATTGCTATCATGAGAGAGATTTCTTTCATGAGAATGAACCCGAATTTTGTTGCGCTAATCTCATTGATTAAAAATGTAGGGTGCTTTATTTGATACGCCATAACGCGGTAGCTTTATGGGCACATTTTGGGCTGTCAGCTAACGTACTGAAGCCCTAGGGGGATAAGGATAACATTACTTTCTTTCTTTCTTTTAAATCGATCGTTGTCTCAAAGTTATGTTGAGACAATGAGCACGTATAGATGACAGTTGGTAGAGTGGTTCGCCCATTCCCAACTGTACATCGTAACTTGGAAGTGGGCCAGCTTCCAGTTAGACGACGGTAAATAGATATGATAACATGGTAGATAGAGCGCAAATGAAAATGATTTAGATAATACGGTTATTTTTCAATAAAATCCCGTGTTTATATGTGTGAGTTGCATAGCATTCATATTTAGACTGTATGTTTTTGTGCATGTCTCCACGGGGTACATTAGTTCTCAGCCCCTCGTATTGTTTCTAAAATACGCAAGTTAGCAGCAAGAATGGACAAGGTGGTGATGTAAAGATGAGTATTTTGGAAGAGCTAAAGACAGATCCTGAGATAAGCATCTTCATATGGATATCTCCACCACGCAACACACCACTGCACTGAACCTTTGACATTTATCCTTCCCATGTTTTGTAAAGTTTTGAAATGCTCCCTAAAACTCTTTAACTTTTGGTTTATCTTATGAAAACTTTTGAATGCATCTTTTGAAAGAAAAATCTTGAAATGGTTAAATGTTTTAAATTCTTATTTTTGACATTGTTAGTCTTCCGCTGTTTTTGAGATAATATTTTGAAAACCAAAGCACCACAACTGTAGCGCGCCCCAAAGTTCGGGAAGGCCAGTTGAGGGTGTTACTATTAGTTAAAATTTTTAGCGTTAATATAAGTATATCGTAGGTATAAAATGTAAACTAGGAAAGGGTACTTTTCGTATTGATGTTTTCTGCTAATGTATAGTTATATTCTTTTGTCATATTTGATTAATATATATTATTAAATTGGTGAATAATGGCGTAAAAATAAATAAGAAAACCACCATATATACATAGCTTTGGTTAGCTTTTAATAAATAGATGAATTATTTATAGAATGTTGTGTAAATGGGGTAAATTAAACTTTTAGTAATTTTGCGATAATATATACACAACAAAATTCAATCAAATCATTAATAAATTTAAAAATACAATTCATTTATACACTTTTTATAAGATATTTAAACTATTTTATGGATAAGTTTTAGGGGAAATGGATTTATAGATGACAATTCAGTGTGTTTGAGCCACACAAGACACCTACAGAAGATCAAGGGGAGTCAAAATGAGCAACCAATCCTAAAAAAACTAGAACCAACAACCATGAATTAAATGTGCTAAGCAACAATCATCATCTACATTAACTTCTATAGCGAAGCGTCGAGAGAAAGTCCCCTAGATTGAATTATTTTAAAAAAAGGAAAACAATCAAATATTCATGAAATTGTGGTGTCGGTAATGTTCGATTCGTAAACACAATAGCTCATGAACCAAAATACAAACACAATTCGATTTGAACAAAAAAAGGAAAAGTAATACATTTTCAGGCGAAACTGAGTCGAAAATGTAAACTTCAACGAGAGGGTAAGCTGATCGGCAATGGCGCAGGAGGATTGACGATTGGAGATCCCGACGGCAATGATGGATGAGTCTTGGACTGGCTGGATATTATCGCAGATTCATCGAAGGATTTTCAAAGATCGCCAGACCAATGACACTTCTCCTGAGAAAAGGAATCAAGTACGCGTGGACTAAGAGTGTGAAGCGAGTTTCCAACGCTTGAACGAACTCTTAACCACTGCCCCAGTTTTGGTAGTACCGGAGGCAGATAAAAACTATGACTTGTATACAGATGCCTGCAAGAATGGTCTAAGATGTGTTTTGATGCAAGAAGGCAAAGTAATTGCTTATGCATCACGTCAATTGAGACCGCATCAGTTGAATTGTCCAATCCATGATCTAAAATTAGCAGCCATTGTCCAAGCGCTAAAGATTTGGAGACATCATATCTACGGAGCTAGATGTGCAATTTTCACTGACCACAAAAGCCTCAAGTACTTCTTTGAACAAAAAGATCGGAATGTGAGGCAAAGAAGGTGGTTGGAATTAGTGAAATATTATGTATTGATAATCAATTACCATCCCGATAAAGCTAATTCAGTAGTTGATGTGTTAAGCATAAAGACTCCAGCCAAAGCTTGTGCCGTGATCACGCAAGAAAATGAATTGATCAAGGACATGGAGAAGTTAAATCTTGAAGTGATTTTTCCACCTTAAATGATGAGCATGAGAATAGCAGCCTTATTAGCAAGCACTAATCTAAGGACAAGAATTGTGGAAGCACAAAGAAAGGACGAAGACTTGGAAAAGATACGACTGCAAGTCCGAGCGAAGAAATTCTTAAAATTTCAAGATGCTTCCGATAATGCCATCATGTATGACGGAAGATTGTGTGTGCCAAAAGGTGATGATTTGAAGTGCATATCTCCTTTGTATTGGGATGAAGTAGGAGAACGCAAAATCTTAAGACCCGATTCAGTCACTGAGATGATAGAAGTTGTTCGACAGATCCGCACCAGAATCAAAGTAGTCCAGGATCGATAGAAGTCGTACGCTGATAAAAGACAAACCGGGTTGACTTTTGAAGTCCGAGATAGATTGTTTTTGAAGATATCCCCGTCTAAGGGAATCATTCGTTTTGGAGCTAGAGACAAACTTAGGCCTAGATACATTGGTCCTTAAAGAATTTTAGAAAGGATTGGAGCCGTAACCTATCGTTTGGCTTTACCACCCTACTTTGGGAACGTTCATAACATTTTTCATGTGTCGCAACTGCAGAAATACGTCTTCGATCCAAGACACATCATTCACCGAGATGAAGTTCAGCTCCAACCAGATTTGATTTACGAAGAAGGACCAGAAGCAATCATGGATTTCAAAACTCAAGAGCTCCGCAATAAGAAGATCAACCGTGTCAAAGTTCTATGAAAGCATCATGGCACTGAAGAAGCAACATGAGAACTTGAAAGCAAGATGAATGATAAGTACCCCCGAACTCTTTTTGTAAAACGCAAAATTTCGGGATAAAACTTTTTATAGTGGGGGAGGATGTAACACCCCTCATAAATTATAATGTATTTATCAAAATTTTAGAATTTATACTTAGTTATCGAATTTAATTCAAGGTATTCGTGAATGATTTAATTTGGGGAGATTATTTATTGAGCATTTTCCCTACCTATTTAAATATTGTTAATTGATGGGTTTAATTTAATTGATGGCGATATATTTTAGCAACCTAAATTTTTTGTAATGGGATATTATCGATCGATAAATTTTGTAATCGAGGAGAATATTACGATCTTCCATAAAAATGACGCGAAGAGATATGGAGTTGACGTGAGTTGATGTCAATGTGACTAATGTGACAAGCGAATGACAACCACTTTCACTTGTTTACTTTTGGTAATACCGAAATTACCCCTCCTTTCTTTATATAAATAGAAAGTCTTATTTTCAATCAATACTTTCCATTTTCTCTCAAATTCCTACCAATCTTTTTTCGAAGAGTCTCCGGCGAAGTGTTTTTCAAAGTAATAATAATATTTTTAGGATCCTCTCACCATTTTATTTCCACTTCCAACCTTAGTTTCTCGATTCATTGTGTTTTAGATGTGGGAATCAAACGAATCGAGTGTTGATCAAGCCCACGAGGTCCTAATAACGTCAAGGAGGTATAGATCAAACCCCTCTCTAGCTATTTCTTATGTTTGAGCATATTTAGAAATTTTTCCCTAGTTGAAATAGCATGATCTAGGCTTGTTTTTTGTTTATGAGTACGTATGCATGTTTAGCATGTTATATATATATATATATATATATATATATATATATATATATATATAGGGGTGCGTTATAGTCACAAGTGGTCTCTTAGATGGGAGATGAGAATGAATACTGTACATCCAAATATGTGTTCAGACGGTTGAGATCAATTTGATGGGCAAAATTAAAAAGGTGCATTCGGTAATGAAAAAAAGTTGCAGAGTAAGGGTATTTATGTAAAGATACAACCTCAACTACCAAACATTAATTCAAATCCCTTCAAATTTGCACATATTTCGAGCGTGAGTTTTTCCCAAAAAAAAATTTGCGCCGCCGCGGGAGGAGGGCGGTTGTGGGAGGCGTTGGTGTGGCTGGCCTGATTGCTTTTGCATATGGCGAAGCAGACGGATGCGGCGAGGAGGATGACGATGACGCTGATGATGAACGCCAAGATGAGATGCTGCTTGAATTTCTTCTTCTTCTCCTCCTGACGCTGCTGAGAGATGAGTTCAAAGTCTTGAAATGCCATTGTTGAGGGGATTTGGGTGTTTGAAGATGATGATGAACTCTGTCTTGGCCTTGCTTGGGGTTAAAGCCATGGCAGGGGAGTTTCAGATAAACGTTTTTGTATGTATGGGTTGAAATGGTTTATTATACTGCAACTGTACACGGGTATATAATGCATATTTACAGGCTTATATAATGCATATTTACAGGTTTACATAATGCATATTTGCATGTTTATATATTTTCACATGTAAGTTGCATTATTAAGCTTGTAAATATGCATTATCTACATATGCATAGTTGCATTATCTTATTTTTACTGCGATTATGTTTTTTGAAACATATGCAATAGTGATATCGTTTGAAAGATAATTAAATTATCTTTAATTTGATATACGGTAAGTTAAAAAATAATTTAAATTGAGTAAGATATGATTAATTCAAGTTTTATGAGGAAATTAGAGGAGAGATAATATATTGAAGAAAGAAATACGTGAGTTTGAGATGAAAGAGAATATGAGATTTTTTTGTGGTCCTCCATGTTTAACTTACCTAAATACCCTTATTACAAAAAATTAATTCATAAATTAAATAACAAAATAATTAGAGATGTTAAATCTGGACCACTTATTTCATCAAATCAAAGGCCATGATTTATTCTTTTCTCCCATCTAAATAGGACTTGTGATATGATTACGCCTCTATATATATATAGCCTAGAAATTATATTTTAGCCTAGGAAACGAGTTGCGATCATTTTTAAGCATTTTTTATACTTTAGCTCTATATGGAAATATTGAGCTTATATTTCGATTCCATTATATTTTGATGTTTAGAATCATGTCTAGACTCGTTATACATGTTTATAAACCATTCGTTATTGTTAGAAATTGATTGTACGAGCCCGAATAACCGTTTGAAGCAAAACTTAATTTTTCCACCGTAGAGGAATTTACCTCTGTTTCGTCGACATACCTGCATGTCGATCGACACAAGTCATGTTGGTCGACACAAGGCATATCAGTCGACATACCCCATGTAAATCGACATGACCGCTTTGTTCGAAATTTCGTGTATCGATCACTTGTTTCGATCGACACGAATGTAAATTGAATAAAATACTCATATCGGTCGACACGAGTTGCATATCGGTCGACACATGTGTATCGGTCGTCATTTCTTATTTTGGTCGACATGCTATTGACAAGATATCACGGGTCAGTGCATTGGGATGCTGACATGTTAGGGGTCGCGCCCTACTCGGACTAGCATCGTGACTATGGTAGGAGGCTACCTCCGAGTCACATGATCTTGTAGATAGTTTAATTGTTTAAAAGAGAATGCTCATTCTCATAAAATGTTTTGGTGCCATGGGAGGATTTCACGCTTAAAACCCCAATTGCGACCCGATGAAAAAAGGCATGATAAAATTATATATGTATGTTTTTGGGCATGTGTTCATGATAAGCTCATATTTATACTCACTTATCTATATTTATCTCCATTGTTTCAATTGATTTATGCTATGTTTTTACTTATTTCTGTGCATGAGTCTATTTTGGAGGGTGTTATGCCTTTGATGGGTGATTTTTGCAGGTTTTAGGCCAAATTCATTGGAAATCCGTACCGAAAGCAGATGATGTTCAAAGGAACAGTCACGACTTCTTCCACACGTGGAATCTGAGCTGATGGAGCATGGAAATAGAAATATCTTTGAATTAGCTTTCCAACGCAACTGGAATCGGGTCAATCGAAGTTCGGGAGAGGAAGTTATGGCCAAAACCGTGAGACTGCGCAGACAGATGTTTGTGTGTCGAGAGACAGGATTTGTGTCGACCGAAATAGAGGTCAAAACATTCCTGTCGATCAAAATTCTTTCTGTCGATCGAAACAAAGGTCAAAGTTGCAGAATCGACACAAATTTCAGCCCGGATTTTGACTGGATGGTTGTGTCGATCGACAGCCTGCCTGTCGATCGACACGGAGGTCCGAAAAGGCTGTTTTTGGCCTGTTTTGGCAGTTTTTACTATTTTTACCCAATACTCAAATTAGGTCTTTTTCCCCCTCTATAAATATGAACTCTTAGGCATGAAATTATATCTTTTTTCTTTGTTTTCTGGAGCTGTAAACATTGGAGTTTTTCAATTGCAAGGTTCCTATTTCTTTAATGATTCAAGTAAGATTATTTATTTTTATTGCAATGTTTATTTCAATTATGTTAGGCTAGAACTCTAAACAGGTTCTAGGGTTTCTCCGTCCTCTTTAGCATGTATTAATTGAAGTAAATCTAAACCCTAATTAATTGGTTCAAATTCTATGATTTTGATCTTAAAATCTATTTTTAATAAAAGGATCGAGAGATGAAAATTGGATTAGGTTTATAGTTATTAATTTGAGACCGAGAGGGGAGAATGAAGTGAAAGGGATGGCCACTCACATGCAACTGATGACAAAGCATCTGGAAATGATGGACACCCAATTAAGTCAGATTTCCGCCACCTTGGGAAATCAGCACAAGCCGGGGCAACTTCCGAGCAAGACAGAAAAAAATCCAGCACGGGAGAAGTCAGTCAATGCCATCTCGCTTCGATCTGGAAGGAGATATGAAGGTCCGAGCAACCCGGAAGGAGGATTGAATGAAACAGAGGAGAAAAATCTCGCGGAAGACCTCTCTGTTTCGACCGAGATGGAGCCCATCCCGGTCGAGGCAGATAAAAGCAGGCCGCCCGAGGCGGAGTGTGAACCGGCCGAGATAGAGCAAGTCAGCCCGGCCGATACAAGCCAAGAATGGCCGGGGCAGATGGAAAGCAGGACGGCCAGGATCGACTCATCCCGGTCGAAATAGAAAGCCAAGCAGGGCGAGAAGGAAAAAGAGAAAGAGAGAAGAAATGAGCCGGTTGCTCCAATGCCCTTCCCACAGAGATTTGCAAAGAAAAGGGAAGACTCTAAATTCACTAACTTTGTTGAAAATCTTAAAAAAGTGAATATTAACATTCCTCTTATTAAAGCTCTCAGGGAAATACATGGTTACATGAAGTACCTCAGAAGACTGAGGAGCGAGAAGAAGCAGTTCGTGGAGAACGAGACTGTGAAGATACATAAGGAGTGCAGTCTACTGCTACAGAACCAGATCCCTATCAAGAGATCGGACCCAGGTTGCTTTTCGATACCTATCGAGATCGGAGAAAAGGAGTTCCAGAATGTACTATGTGACACCGGGGCAAGCATTAACCTGATGCCTTTGTCGATCTACAAGAAGTTGGAGATAGGAGAGATGAGAGCCACCACGATTACTCTTCAGATGGCGGACCGATCTGTGTCCAAGCCAAAAGGTATCGTAGAGGATGTACTTATTAGAGTTGGTCATCTGATATTTCCTGCTGATTTCGTTGTTTTGGATATGAAGGAACAACATGGAATGGCAATGATCCCTGGAAGAGAGTTTCTGAAAACAAGTGGTGCACTGATAGACTGCTGAGGTGGGGAGATTACACTTCGAGGGATTGACGAGACAATCACCTTTGTGATTGATCAAAGCAAAAAGGAAGCAGATTGCAATAACATCTCCACCACCATTAAGGAAGATGAAGAAGCCGCCGAGATCGAATGGGAGCGCGAAAATGGGATGGCAAAATTGCCAATTACACCATCCTCTTCCGAGCTCACCACTTTTATTCGTGATCGGATGGTCTACATGATCGATGCAAGGGGGCGGCGAGTCTGGACCCGACCTCCTTGGTGAAGGATCCCCATCGTCGAGCCACGACAATAACTAAGGCACTGAATGGGAGGTAACCCATTGTTTTACTTGCTTTATTTCAATTTTTCTCTAATTTTTGTGTGTTGTTTTTGTTATAAAAAAAATTTGGAGCTCTGTTTCGATCGACACACAGGGTGTCGATCGACACAGAGGCGGATCGACAGAGCACTTCGAGCCAGCCCTTGGGTCGATAAGAAGGCTTTGTGTCGATCGACAGGGCCCCTGTCGATCGACACAGAGTGCCAGCAGCCACCAAATTCTGTCTTTCGCGTTCTGCAGCCTCCGGTGGATAAAAAGTCGATGTCTGAGATCGACAGTCAGGTACCATTCTTCTTCTTGTCTGATTTTCAAACTTTTTCTTACTCTCCGAGTTCAAAATAAGTTTGGGGAGATGTGGATAAGAATTTGAACTTTTATCCCTTATCTTTATTTGCTTTCCTGTTTTAATTGCTTTTATTTGCTTTATTTGATTTGGTGTGTTTAATTGTTGCTAATAAAAAAATATAGATAGTATGTGAGGAAAATCTTTAATTAATTGAACCCTCTAGCATTATATGTAATGTTTGGAATTGATCTTTGGTTAGTTGAGTTGATTTCGATTGTGGTTGATTTGCCTATGAATGTAGAATACCGCATGATAGGGTCTGATTGAAACTTACACTTGCATGATGTTTGAGTGGATTGAAATTGACTAAGGAAGAAAATTTGAACCCAAGTGAGTTTTTGAGCCTTTATTTGTTCATGAGAGATTCGCATGTATGTTTTTGTTTCTCTAGAACTTGCTTTTGTTCTGTTTCGAGACTGCATAGTGTGCACAAGGATAGAAAATGATCTTAGGCCATCTTTGTTAGCCCAATCCTAAACACTGTCCTTTTACATATCAAATTATCCCTAGTCAGCCCCATTGTGCCTAACTCCTTTTTTTTGTCTTGTCTATGAGATTTTTATGTAGTTATAATGGTTTTTGTCTTGTCTATGAGATTTAAGGAGGATAAGGGTGGTAAGATATGTGATTTGGAAAAGAAATTTGTAAATAGTGGTATGCAAGATGTGTGAATAATTAGCTTAAAAGATATTAGAATTCTCAAAAGCTCCCTATACAAAATGTTCATAAGAGCATAAGAGATTCAAAAGAGGGCTAGAAAAAGAAAAAAATGGAAAAAATGAAAGAAAAAAAGAGAGAGAGAAAGGTTGTGTTGTGATTGAAATTGTAATATTTGAGGAGAAGGATAGATGATGATTAGATGGTGATTTTGAATTTGTTGAGAGTCATGAAATCAATTTTTTCCTTTTAGTCACTTGGCCATATTTTCCTACCATTCACAAAAAGCCTTCATTACAACCCTTTCAAAGTCCTTTTTGATTCTTGAATTGTGTGCACAAATAAGCAGTGGAGATTTTAGAACTCTTGCAAGCCTATGGTAGAAATTTCTTCATACATGTTGTGGGTGCTTTCATTTGAAACCCAAACACTTGTGTGATGAGCGATACACTTTCCTGTGAGTCTTCCGAAGTTGATGAATATCTTATCTCTTTCAACTGCTTGTGTGATGTGGATTGATAAACCTTGATTGTGATGAATCTTGTGAGGCATTGCACTTTCAACAGCTTGAGATTTCTTTCTTGTTTTCTTCGATTGAGGACAATCTAATATTCAAGTTTGGGGGCATTGATAAGCTCATATTTATACTCACTTATCTATATTTTTCTCCATTGTTTCAAGTGCTTTATGTTATGTTTTTACTTATTTCTATGCATGAGTCTATTTTGGAGGGTGTTATGCCTTTGATGGGTGATTTTTGCAGGTTTTAGGCCAAATTCATTGGAAATCCGTACCGAAAGCAGATGATGTTCAAAGGAACATTCACGAATTCTTCCACACGTCGAATCTGAGCTAATGGAGTATGGGAATAGAAAGATATTTGAATTAGCTTTCCAACGCAACTGGAATCGGGTCAATCGGAGTTCGGGAGTGGAAGTTATGGCCAAAACCGTGAGACTGCGCAGACAGATGTTTGTGTGTCGAGAGACAGGATTTGTGTCGACCGAAATAGAGGTCAAAACATTCCTGTCGATCGAAATTTTTTTCTGTCGATCGAAACAGAGGTCAAAGTTGCAGAATCGACACAAATTTCAGCCCAAATTTCGACTGGATGGTTGTGTCGATCGACAGCCTGCCTGTCGATCGACACAGAGGTCCGAAAAGGCTGTTTTTGGCCTGTTTTGGCAGTTTTTGCTATTTTTACCCAATACTCAAATTAGGTCTTTTTCCCTCTCTATAAATATGAACTCTTAGGCACGAAATTATATCTTTTTTCTTTGTTTTCTGGAGCTGTAAACATTGGAGTTTTTCAATTGCAAGGTTCCTATTTCTTTAATGATTCAAGTAAGCTTATTTATTTTTATTGCAATGTTTATTTCAATTATGTTAGGCTAGAACTCTAAACAGGTTCTAGGGTTTCTCCGTCCTCTTTAGCATGTATTAATTCAAGTAAATCTAAACCCTAATTAATTGGTTCAAATTCTATGGTTTTGATCTTAAAATCTATTTTCAATTGAAGGATCGAGAGATGAAAATTGGATTAGGTTTATAGTTATTAATTTGAGACCGAGAGGAGATAATTAATAATAGGAAAATAGAATTTTGATACAACTGTTTTCTGTCTCAAAAAGAAGAATTAGTTGTAGGGTTTTCAAATCTGTATCATTATTGAGATTGACTAGTTTGTGTTCTTGAGACCGAGAGGTAAAATTCACTTTCTAGTAATCTAGGTTTTAATTGCCCAACAAAGGAATTGATTCCAATTTATCAGATTTCCCACCTTAATAATTATTTTTGGTTTGGATTGATTGTTTATGCATGTTGAATTGGATTGGTTGATTTCCCTAGAATCTGTGCTTTTTATTATTGAATTTTATTCCCAAGTTACTTTCTGTTTTGAAAACAAAAACCTTATTCAAATTTGGATTTCTCAAACAAAGAATAGATAAACTATGCCAGTACATGAGATAATTTCGTCGCACTATCCCTGTGGGTTCGACATTCCTTTGGGTCTATAAATTTATTTGTTGCTGTATTTTACAGCTTTATCAGTTCACTAAGTACAATTTGTACTTAGACCCTTGCATTATTTCTAAAATGCATAGTTTAAAAGAAGATTTGAAGCAGAGTACGAGATAGTAGGGGAGTAGAGCTAAAGACTAATCTTTTGTAATAGTTAGATGCTGAAATATGTATATTCATATACATACTTCATTGATAACTTTCCGCTGCTAAACTCATCGTCTTTTGTTAAATTTTTTATATCATTAATCTTGTTAAACTCTAATTATTCATTTCTCGATAATCCAAGATCCTTTCTCGAGGAGACACGTTTTATTATCTTTTGAATTACTTGGGGTATGTGTGTTGAGTTCTATCTTAATTCGCTTGATAATTTCCTAATGATTGATATCCCAAATGCATGTCTCGTACCCAATGTACCTCAATCTCTTGATTTATGTCTTGTTTATAAATCGGGCCGTGACATATTATTAACAAGCATAAATTAACATCTTCCAACTAAATGAAAATAATCATATATAAGTTATGCATATTTCACAATTTTAAAATAAAATGTTAAATTTTACGATTTCAAAAAATATAACATCAGTAATTTTTAAGTTTTTATTTATCTGAAATGTTATTACAATACAATCTTTTGTGTTTTTTTTGTCCTTGTGCTTCAATGTAATATTCATTCTCTCTCTCTCTCTCTCACACACAAACATATATATATATATATATATATATATATATATATATATATACATATTTAATAAAGTTAAAAAGAAATTATATCAAATACAAAGCTTATGGAATATGATTTAAATATTATTCCATAAAAGATATTAAAAATGTATTATTTAGAAAATATTAAATATAATAAATAGGTAAAATAAAATATATTTGTAATACCCCGTGTAATATTCGACTTTGTATAAGTTATTCAGGTTTAATAGAGAAAGAATTTTCCAATTTAGAGACAT